>JBBPBX010017794.1:0-46385 GCA_038048925.1 Garcialebias charrua | reverse complement strand
TTAAAGCTGCTGTATGTAACTTTTCTAAAAATATATTTTTAACATATTTCTTCACTCTGTCACTATCTCCTGACAGACTGATGTTAGACAGGTAATCTCTGAAAAAAACTATAGTCCTCTGGCTTCTCCCGGTGGTACTACAAGCATTTCTAAAAACCCACAGTGACCCGCCGTTAACCAGCCAATAAAAACAGAGTTTTTAACCAGCCAATAAAAACAGAGTTTGGTTCATGAACGAGCTTCTCACGCCCATCCCCCGCCTGTCCCAACCCCGCCTGGCCAGTCACGAGACAGGCCATGCTGTGGAGGAGGAGCTAAGGAGGGTGAGTTGCAGGTCAGCCGAGAGCAAGGGGGAGGGACCAGAAAGGTGTCTCTGTTCAAAATTTTTCTGTCCAGCGTTTTCCAGAAACTACATACTGCAGCTTTAACAAAATCACCAAGTGAGCAAACAGGTGATCTTAACATCACTATCGAATCGATAGCACGTGATCCAAAAACTATGCCCATCCACCACACTATTGATGACCAACTTCTCAAAGTTGTCAGCTCCCAGGAGTTAGGGATTACATTGGAAAGCAGCTACACCGATCAGCTTCCCTGTGGGATACCAATGATTTTGTAGCATGACGCTGCACTGCTCTAATTATGACCCTTGACCCTTATTCATCTTTCAGACTCACCATGAATCGTGTGCTTTAAAATTACCTCTGACTTCAATAATGTCTGATGTTTTTCTACACATTTCTCATCAGGGACACAGAGTCAGCTACAGTCTGACAAAAGTTTACCTTATTCTTCCTCTGTTTCTAAGAAAGAAAAACAAATCATGAATGAAGTTTGTTTTATTTGATTAACAAGTGTGAACATGAATAATTTTGATTGTTGTTCTCAATCATTACAATGAAATCATGTAAAATATTACAATGTGGATAACATGTTTCTCTGTTCTGTTTTACAGAAAGTGATTATTCCTTCAGAGACACCTGTCATGAGCAGTCTTTGAACGGAAGCTGTTTTCTTCAGAGGGGAGTCACAATGTTCCCTAGTTAGTCTAAACTATATCCTCAGAGCTGTTGTTTTGCACAAAGATCTTTTGTGTAAAAAGCAGTTCACCTTGGACCCCCGGACTGAGCAGTTTGTCTCCGGCTCCGAACCGGAAGATGGTTCATCTGTGGACCAAATCCGAGTGGTCGTGCCAAGGTCCACTTGTTCAACTCCTGAGCAGATAAAAATGTCGCTCAGTTACAATTGTTAGAAGTAAATAACTGCAGAAGATGAAGCCTTTTTCCACTGCAAGACTCACGTTCTTGGCTTGAAGTCCAAACGTGCAGATGTTACTGATGGACGGTGTACCTTCTCATCAACTGTTGCCCTCAGACCCCTAAAGCTGTCACAGTGGTGGTCAACTACCTTGGGCGGTTCCCGGTGAGTCCTCCTCATGGTGTGTCTGGTCTGATCCACAAGAGAACCCCAGAAAGACGAGTGACCTGGTGCCTTCAAGCTGACCCGGTAAGGAGCAGAACCTGGTGATGTAATGCCTTGGTCTGGTTATGCTATTTTAAGCTGATGCAACTTGGTAAAGCATTTCCTGGCTTGCAGTGATGATAAATGACTTTATCTGATCAGATTAAACAACTTATCTCAACCAAAAATCCAAAGTAACTGTTGGTTAAAATAGCCAAACTTGACTTCCGGTTTGAACATCGTGATGGCCACGTAGTGAACGGGCTCCCGAGAGAACCTAAAATTAAAAACCCAGCCCCCAAAAAAACGACGAAAACACATCCATAAAGGTGAAGAAGAACTGGGGTGAGCGAAATACATCTAAACCGATGCTTGGTAGTGCCAAAAAGCGGACGTTTAAAACCGAGAAAATATTGCTAGCATTGCGGCTAATGCTAACCGCTAACTAGCTCTGCTAATAACTACGGCGGAACTTTTTGAACTGAGCTAAGCATGGCTGAATGGGAGACGGTACTACAGGAATTAAGAGGCTTCCGACAGGAAAATAATGCGCATTTGGGGGAAATTAAAGAAGAAATCCAAAAGATGAACGCCAGACTAGACAAGGCAGAGGGTCGGATTGAAAAAGCGGAGGAGAGGATCTTAGCTACGGAGGAGGCCGTCACTGAAATAATAAAGCTACAAATAAAACTTGAGGATAAACTAATGGACCTAGAGAGCCGTACACGAAGAGAGACCATGCGTATTTATGGCGTACCCGAGGCGGCTGAAAGTGACTCGGCATCAATGTGTGACTTTGTGGAGAAGTTGCTCCGTGAGGGCTTGGCTCTGTCCCAAGACGAGCTCGACATAAACATTGAACGGGCGCACCGCTCTCTAGGCCCTCCACCTCCAAGCGACGCGCCACCACGTTCTATTATTGTGACATTCCTCAGTTTTAAAACCAAAGATCTCCTCCTCCGCAAGGCATGGCAGAAAAGAGGATTTACCTGGAACGGCAAGCAAGTGAACTTGGATCATGACTACCCCCCTCTGATTTTGAAAAAACGAAAAGAATATGCAGAAGTGCGCAGGATCCTGAAGGAGCAGCAGATCCCTTTTCAGACTCTCTTCCCAGCCCGGCTGAGGGTGAAGTATGCAGACGAAACAAAGATTTACAACACGGTGGTGGAAGCTACTGAAGACATGTCCAAAAGAGGCTACGCTGTGCAGGTCGTTAAGTCACCAGAAACGGTCCTGGAGCAGCTGCGACAGCTGTCCTGGAGCAGGGTGCCCCGGGGACCAGGGAGCAGAACGACAAGCAAGAAGCAGGACCAAGCAGCCGGCTACAAAGAAAAACTCAGAACTTTCAAAAGGACATCTCCCACACGCACAGAAAAATGAGGTTGATCCACTCTGTTATTGATAATTAAGACTTACATTTGGTTTATGATGTACAATAGTAAATAAGTTAGGTTTCTCGCGGTGCTTTCTACACTGAGGCTATAGCCACTAAGGGCCCCCTTCATTGACCGATGAGGAAGCCGCCTTTGGGGGTGAAGCAGAGTCTACCTCAGAGACCCCCACCTTGGAAGTCAAGAGTTCTGTTTGAGTTTGGTTTGTTTTTTACTTTGTTTTTGATGTTGACTTTTTTATTTGTTCTATGTTCAGTGTTCTCAAGAGTGAGCGGGGAGCCCATTAATGTACATGGTATAATCAAGAAATATAATTTAGATGAGTAGCAGGTTGATAAAATTGGTGTCAAATAATATTAATGGTTTACATAGTCCAGTAAAAAGGCAGAAAGCTTTATCTAAATTTAAAAGAGATAAAGTCCAAATTGTTCTATTGCAGGAAACGCATCTGAGTGATAAAGAGCATGCTAAATTGAACAGGATGGGTTTTAAACATGTGTTTTATTCTTCCCACAGTTCTGGGAGGCGGAGGGGAGTGGCGATTTTGCTATCCGGAACTCTTAACTATGAACATATATCAGAATACAAAGATAAAGAAGGTCGGTATATAATGATAACGGGTAAGATTGATGGTGCCATGACTACCCTCCTGAATGTATACATTCCACCTGGCAGCGATTGGTCACTGTATAAACAGATCCTCAAAATTGCAACAACAAGGAGTCAGGGAACTTTAATATGCAGCGGTGATTTTAATATCTTATTAAACGCCAAATTAGACTCTTCTAATGGGAAAGGTGATGTAAGAAATATTGGTAAGAGGATGGGACACATTATGGGTGATTTAGGATTAGTTGACGTATGGAGAGAACATCACCCAACTAATAGAGAATACACCCACTTCTCATACCCACATAACATAATTCTAGGTTAGATTACATTCTCACATTCAAGAATGATTTGTTTAAAATCAAAACATGTGAAATTGGTCCCTGTACAATTTCTGATCATAATCAGAGTCAGAGAGAGTCAGAGTCAGAGAGAGAGGCAGAGAATCTTTATTGTCATTTGCACCGCATGTGGTACATGTGATGAAACGAGATTATGTACACAGGGTCCCAGTTACATTCAACAACAAAATGTAAGAGAAAAACAGTAATAACATCTAGGATTGACTAAGAAAAACATCAACTAGAAATACACTAAGCACTAATGTAATAGAAAAACAAAATCATTACAGACAGCCGCACGAACATGAGTCTGTATGAGCAGATGGTCACAGATGAACACAGCAACAAGAAAACAGATCAGCATCAGCATGATGTGATATTTTGCAGTGATTATTCTTATTATTTATTTATTCATGAGTCTAACAGCCTCAGGGTAGAAGCTGTTCCTCAGTCTAGTGGTTCTACACTTAATGCTCCTCAACCTCCTTCCTGAGGGGAGTGGGGCAAAAAGTGTGTGTGCAGGGTGAGTGGGGTCTTTCATGATACAGGTGGCCTTCTTCCTGCATCTGGAGGTGTAAATGTCTGTGATAGTGGGGAGACTGACTCCGACAGACCTCTGTGCAGCCTTCACCACTCTCTGTAGAGCTTTTCTTTCTGCAGCTGTGCAGCCTCCATGCCACACGTTGATGCTGGAGCACAGGATGCTCTCCACTGCACACCTGTAGAAGGAGGTGAGGACCGGGCTACTCAGACCAGCTCGTCTCAGCCGTCTGAGGAAGTAGAGTCTCTGATGACCTTTCTTGATCAGGCTGGTGGTGTTGTTGGTCCAGCTGAGGTTATCATTCAAGTGTACACCCAAGTACTTGTAGCTGGAGACCACTTCCACTGCAGATCCACTTATGTTCAGTGGGGTGTGGGTGTGTTTGTTCCTTCTGAAGTCCACAATCATCTCCTTTGTCTTCTTCACATTTATGTGAAGGTTATTGTCCTTGCACCAGCTCTCCAGATGTTCCACCTCCTGCCTGTAGCTGGACTCATCATTGTTCGTGATGCAGCCCACCACAGCTGTATCATCTGCAAACTTTACAATATGACAGCCTGGATGGGTGGCTGCACAATCATGTGTGAGCAGAGTGAACAGAAGAGGGCTTAACACACATCCTTGAGGAGAGCCAGTGCTGAGGGTTATGGTGGAGGAGGAGAAGTTGTGGATCTTCACGGACTGAGGTCTGTTTGTTAAGAAGTCTACGACCCAGTTACAAATGGAGGGGCTTAGTCCAAGTGTAAATAGTTTGTCCATCAGGGTTTGGGGGATCATGGTGTTGAAGGCAGACGTGAAGTCCACAAAGAGTAGACGGACGTATGAGTCCTTCTGATCCAGGTGGGTGAGAGCAGTGTGGACCACAGAGGAGATTGCATCCTCTGTTGATCGGTTCTCACGGTATGCATACTGATGGGGGTCCACGTTCATGTTGATGGATGTTTTGATGTGAGTCATGACCAGTTTCTCAAAGCATTTTGCGACTATCGGGGTGAGGGCCACTGGCCGATAGTCATTCAGGCCAGTCACTGTGGAGCTTTTTGGGACTGGGATGATGGTGGCAGTCTTCAGGCAGGTGGGAACTGTTTCCAGGGCAAGTGAGGTGTTAAAGATGTCTGCCAGCACATCGCAGAGCTGATCAGCACATTCTTTTAACACTTTCCCGGGAATGTTGTCCGGACCGGTTGCTTTGTGAGGGTTGATTCTCTTGAGACTACTCCTCACTTCTGCTGCGGTAACGCTGAGACGCTCTTCATCCGGTGGTGAGGTGAGTCTGGTGCTGGGTGGTCTGTTTGGGTCCTCAAAGCGTGCATAAAACCTGTTGAGGGCATCTGGCAGAGATGGATCTCTGGGGCATTGTTCACTCCTTCCTTTATAGTCTGTTATGCACTTTAATCCCCTCCACATGCTCCGTGGGTCTTGTGATGTGAACTGACCCTCAATTCTCTGTGCATACTTGGCTTTGGCCCTCTTGATTCCAGCAACCAGCTCCCTCCTAGTCCTTCTCAGCTCCTCTGAGTTTCCAGACTTGAAGGCAGTATTCCTGGCTGCCAGCAAGGTGCGAACTTCCGCATTTAACCATGGTTTTGGATTTGGTTAATACGAAACTTATTTAGGTATAAACCTGGTTTATACACAGAGTGATCTTTGACCCCTCAGGGGCAAATCTGTCATACACACAGGGTGCACAGACGAGCTTAAAAAATCCTTCATCTGCTCACTGAACAGATGATTTCTTAGGACTGTCGAAGGGGCCTAGCCTGAGGTAAGAGACCAGTTAGTGAGGGGGGGTGGGATCCCTTCCTTAGTATGCTCCTCATGAGAGCATGTGCACCAAGGGTTTCCCTTTTTGTTGTTGTTGTTTTTTTGTTTGTTTTTTAGGAAAACAGTCAGGCCTGAGGCCTTCAGCCTGTTCCCATCAGTGACCAAGCTGAAAGCTGCCACAACTCCGGACATGGGTGGAGAAGCTGCCCATGTGCCTGTGTCAGCAGGTCCCTGTGAGAGGGCAGCTGCCATGGTGTCCCTTACAGCATTTAGAGCAGCTCCGGGAACCACGGTTTCTGTGGCCACCTGTGGGCTATCAGTATCAGGGAGAGGGTTCCCTTACGTACACGTTCCAGCATCACCTGAATCAGAGGGACAGGTGGAAAAGCGTAATACAGCACCCCTGCTGGCCAATCATGGGCCAAGGCATCTGTTCCCAACGGTGCGTCTGTTTCTTTTAAAGAGAAGTAGAGGTCACATTGTGAGCTGGCCTTGCATGCGTACAGGTCTACGGAGGCTCTCCCGTATTGTGACAAGACCTGATCCACGACCCGTGGGCTCAGCCTACATTCTGATGCCAAGAGAGGCCCTCTTGAGAGGGCATCCACTCCGTAGTTCAGTTCGTCCAGAATATGAGTCGCCCTGAGTGACAATATTCTTGGGGCACACCGTGTGAGCAGTTTTTGTGTCAGACCGAGGAGGGGTCGGGATCTTGTCTCCCCTTCCTTGTTGATGAAGGACACCGTGGTTCTGTTGTCTGATTTCACTAGGACATGCCGCCCTACAATCAGACCCTTACCAAAAAAGTATTTTACTGATAGGAATATGGCCCACAATTCCAGGATGTTGATGTGTAATCTCGCTTCCTGCTCTTTCCAAAGGCCTTGGTCATTCTGATTTCTGCAGACTACCCCCATCCTGTTTTTGAGGCATCTGTCGTGATGACTACACGAGATGACACCTGTCCCAACGGGACCCCCTCCATAAACACAGGCAAGTCTCTCCATGGTTCTAGGGCCCTCGGGCACTCTGAACCGATCCGAATTTTTCCTGCTCGCCTAAATGAGGCAGGGTGTGTTTGTTGGTTTATCCAAATTTGTAAGGCCCGCATTTTTAACAGTGCGTGTGGCACACAGGGTATGGCCGCCGCCAAGAGGCCCAAGAGGCGTTGGCATGTTTTTAGGGGAATCCGCTGATTCAGTCTAAACTTTGCCAGGCAATGGCGAATTGAGGAAATGCGTTCCTCCAAGAGCCATTGTAAAGGATATTGAGGTCAATATTAATACTGACCTCTTTACCTTAATTAATTTACTTATTCAGATTGAATAGTAATTTCACGGATTCTTTTCTTTTTCAGTTTACCCAATATTTCTGTGATCTTTATGATGGATAAATAAATAAAGCCATTAAGTGACAGAGAACGTTGACTTTAGTTTGGTATGCCAGGAGACACTACCATTTATTTATAATAAATCAACTAAAATCAACATCATTACACTTGATTGACATGATTCGCACTTTCTTGCAATTTAACACGTCAGCACAGTTAAATTACAACACAACAGACATAAATACTGGATGTTAACATACTTAGTCTGAGGGCTCTATGACTTAAAATGTAGTTTCCAGCTTAGAAATTAAGATAAGAGAGGTTTAAGAGGAAATGGAAGAAAGGGAAGTTTAGAGAGTCATCTATTTTGAGTTTTAACCAGAAATGACACTCCTCCGTACGAGAACCAGCTCGACCTCACAGCACGATCCAAAAACATCAGCACTCTGTACCTTTGGACGTTCGTCTCGGTGGATAGAGTTGTAGAAGCAGTCTTGGACTCACAGGTCATCTGTCCGTGAAGTCCAGTTGTACCTCGGCGTGTTTATAGATTTGCGTGTCGTGACGCCTGCCTTCCTCGTCAAAGACCGTGGCATGTCCTGGTTAGTTTTCAAAATAAAGCGTTCCTCCAGAGAGTTCGTTAAGAACTTGGAGTTCTTGGAGATGACTTATAACTTGGCATGTTATAAGTCTTTAACTGAATGACGTGTACTTAGCGTGTGACAGGCGTTCATTCAGCTCTTTGGGAAACCTCATGTCTTGAAATTTACTCCAGCAGACTCTCTCGTTCCAGCAAAAGCTTAGAACTTAGTAGAAGATCTGAGAAAGAGAGGACTTGTCTCTTCCCCATTGGTCCAAAAAGAACCAGTCGAGCAGTTCACTTGTTATCACAATTCAAGGTGAAATTCAGAGCAGAGGGAAATTGTTTAGGAAAAGTATCTGAGTGAGAAGACTTTCAGACGCTAGTTAGAGTTTTAGCTGAAACTCAACAAAAACAACTTCTGTGTAAGTCAGTTTGACATTTTATCTGAACTTTGACACCTTTTCATTTGCAGAAATGACACATTAATGTTTCACATTTAAAGAATAACAGCATATAACATATATCATGAAAATGACAAAAGTTATTCTTTTTATTACATTAGAATAAAACCAAAGATAGAAATAGTCTCTTTTGGTGACTATGTTCTCAGATTACAACTAATGGAATAATTTGTAATAAATGTCTTGTTTTACTGAGAGGTCAGTAAAGGTCATCACTGGACAGTTCAAAAACCTTAGTTTGACCCTAGGTAGGTCCATTACACCATGCTCTGTACCGGATGGTGTCGACCTGTACTCCCAGAAATACAGTAACCCGTGACAGAGTCAGGTCGCTCTTTTGCAGGTTTATGACAAAACCCAGAGCCTCCAGGTGAGAGATCACCCTGTGGGAGTGCGACTGAGCTTGCATTCCGCTTCCGGCCAGAATCAGGAGGTCATCCAGGTAATTCATAATTCTGACTAGGGATGGGGCAGATCCGATCCAGTATCGGTATCGGTATCCGATACCAGCATTATTTAAGTATCGGGTATCGGATCAAACCTGCCGATACTTTTCCGATCCAGCTTCAAAGAGCACTTGTGTTCAATCACAATCTGTGACTGCCCTTTTTAACATTGTGTGAGATAAACCCAATGAAGACACTCTTAAGCCTTACAATAAGGGGGTTCCCTATTGTAAGGCTTAAGAGTGTCTTCATTGGGTTTATCTCACACAATGTTAAAATGAATAGTTTGGGTGCAAAAGTTTCATTATACAGAGTCAAATACCTGAACAGTATCGGATCGGGAAAGTATCGGTATCGGTCGATACTGAGTTAATAAGTATCGGTATCGGATCGGAAGTGAGAAATGTGGATCGGTGCATCCCTAATTCTGACCCCTTGATTTCTGAGAGTGGCCAGTGCTACGTCCAGACATTTTGTAAATGTACGTGGAACAGTCTTCAAACCGAAGGTTAAAGCCTTAAATTCGTATGCCTTTCCTTCGAATGCAAAGCGGAGGTATTTTCTGTGTCTCTTCCACACGCTCACGTGGAAATAAGCATCTTTTAAATCCATTGTACATGCGTAGTCCCCTGGTCTCACAGACTGGAGGACCTGCCGCAATGTGAGCATCTTGAACTTGAATGTTTTTATTCTCTTGTTCAACGCCCTGAGATCGAGGATCAGCCTCAGGGACTGATCTCTTTTGGGCACCAGGAAGTACTTGCTGTAGTGACCGGAGCGTAGTTTGTGTTTTGGGACAATACTTATTACTCCTTTCTGTAGCATCGTTGATACTTCCTCCTTCAGCACATGTGCGCGTGCAAGCTTGATGTTCAACTGAAGCACCCCCGTGAAGGGAGGTGGTCCCTTGAGGAACTGCAGCCTGAGCCCGTGACGCACAGTCGTCATGATCCATTCGTTTGATAGACACGCCCTCCAGGCCCGCGCGTGCGCCATGAGCCTGGAAGGCATGTTTATCTTTTGTTTGTTTTGCAGGAGGGGTGGCCTTTGACCCCTCTCGCGTTCTCCTGAGTGAGCTGTTCTGCCCGACAGAGGATGGTGCGAGGTCTGACTGCCTCAGGCAGAGCTTGTGCATCCTACTGCGGTTCATAGTCTGACCTAGTAGTTTGTGTTTCACAAAGGTGGGGCTTGAGTCAAAAACCAGGGCAATCTGTGCTTTGGTACTTTTATTTTTGTGTATGAATGAACAAGTGCTTGTTTTATTACACATACAGTAGATGAGTCATGTTTCGTACACACACATGTCACCAGCTCCTTGTAACGTTTTACAAACAAAGTCTGGGCTCAAAGAGTTCGGTTCCCGTAGCACTTCGGTGGGCAAACCTGTAAAATTATGAATTTATCCTGTTTCATCAGGCCCGAATCTGCTTCCCACCTGGGTTCATCGAAGAGGTCCTCGGCCGAACCGCCTGGCGATGAAAAGGCTTCCCGTCGCCAGCAGGTCTCTTCTGCGGGGGTTACGTATGGGCTGTCTGGGGGGGGGCAAAACTTTTTCTTGGTAGCCCCTCACAAAGGGCTTCTGCCTGTTTACGCCTTTGTTCCAGCTTGGCTTGGATGTGTACCAGAGCTCCTCCGAAGAGTCCCGTCGGCTCGATCGGGTGTTGAAGAAAAAGGGACCTCTGGCCTTCCGGGAGGTCCGTTAAAGTCATCCACAGGTGGCGCTGTACGACAACCATTTCCGCCATTGATCTGCCCTGTGTGATGGCTATTGTCCCCATCATGCAGAGCACTAAGTCAGAGGCCCTGCAGGCCTCCTCCAGGGCCTCTTCTGCGTCTTGTTCATTTGTTGTTACCTGGAACTCCTGCAGCTTTTCTGCCAGGTACGCCTGTATCATGTTAAAAGCGTTCATCGTGCGCGCCACGAAGCCCTGAGCCCGGTAGCACTTATCAAGCTGTTTCTCCGAAGCGCAGCAGGCCTTGCTGGGCAGTGCTGGCTTCGCGCCCGCTGTTGCGGGGGCCAGATGAGCCGCCAGGGTCTCCTCTATCTGTGGGGCGCTGGCGAGTCCTGTTGCCTCCATCCCGGCGACATCCAGGAACCGAGAGAGCGGCAGCGTCATGGGAGCTCCGGGTTCAGCCCAGGAGCGCGTGAGCTCCATCAGGAAGTTTGGAAAAATGGGCATTCTTTGCCTCATCGCCGGCTGCTGTTTCGCTTAGAAATAATTTCCCACCAACCTCGTAACCTGTTGGCAAGGCGTGGGGTCTGGCCACGCGACCTGCAGTGTGTCCGCGGCCCTGTGGCACAAGTCGAACAGAGCAGGGACCGATGCGTCCAGTTCTGGCAGTACTTGCGCCAGGTTCTTGGAGGAATCCACACTTTCCTCCTCGTAACCGTACTCGGCGTCCTGGTCAGACACTTCGGGCGTTGAGTCCCCGACCGGGACCGATGTATCCAACCCATTTTCTCTCCCGACCTGACCACTGCATTCCAGGTCTGTGTTCTCGAGCTCCGGTTCGGGAACGAGTGGTTCTTTTGGGCCTGTGGCCTTCCGCACCGCAGCCTTATCCATTGCTTTCACTACTGTGTCCGCACGGCGCTTTCTCACGGTTGCCGACATCCGGTTGCAGTGTGGGCAGAAGTCGGGGGATCCCAGCGCTGTTCTCGCGTGCAGAACACCCAGGCAGACGGGACAGGCCTCGTGGATGTCCGTCGCCAACAGGGAGTAGCCGCAGCCGCTGGGACAGGGGCGCGAGCAAGGGCTCGCTATCCTGCTGGTTTTCCTCGGAATCTTGGTCTTTCGTCTTCCCTTCTCGGGGGCCATGTCCGAGAAGCGTTGAGGTTGTTCCTAATTTTCCTTTGTTCGAAGATGTCCTCTCCGTCACGTCACTTTTGCTGGCTAGCCTGCTACTTGATTAGCAGGGTAGCGTCGTGACGCAGTTAGCGCCGTCGAGCGAAGCAGCTGCGGAGAGAGAAGAAAAAGCTTTGAGGTTAAGTAGAAAACGCTGGACTAGCTTTCGCCAGCCCAGCAATATGCAGGAAATTTCTCTGTACGCTCAGCGTAGGGAGCAAGCTCACCTCTAGTCGAGCGATGTGACAACAGAGAAGTCCCACGAAGTTCAGGTTTAAGCGAGGTGAAGGGCAAAAAGAGAAAGTAGGATGGGTGTCCGCGTCTTAAGTAACCAGAGGGCGGGGTCTCTGGGGTGACGCTGACGCCCCCTGCCATAAAGGCGTGAATGTATTCCTTCAGGTAATCGCGCGGGGGCGCAATTTCCCATAGCAATAGTGTTGCACAGAGTGACTGACTGATAAGGGAACTGTCCACGTCATAGCCACTTTTGAGTTTGCTTAGGTTGTTTAACTGTAGCATTCATCTTAAATCAAGCTGATGATACACATTAATAGTTTGTAAATGTATGTCCATTACTTAATTTCTGAGAGTTTCAATAAAATATGTCTACACGTTCAGGAGATATTTTGCTAACAGAGAGACAAATACACACATATGTACATTATTGCTCACATTTCATAGTAAAATGACGTAGATCGTGGTGCAGAATTACTTTGTGTCCGATTCTTCTCCTCAGCTACTCTTAGGTTAACCATGAAGCTGTAAAAGTGAGGACAAGCAGCGTCCTGAGGCCTCACACGGTGCTCCTGCATTTGTTTTATGATTTCATCCTTGAGAAGTTTCTGACGTTTTCTCATAAAAACGTAGCTGACGTCATGATTACGTTGTCCAGATTTATCTAGATTTTAATCCCATGTGTCCTTTACCTCAAGCCGACTGCCTTTGAACCCCTCCTGGACAAAGGCATTGACTCACCCCAGTCACTAGTTAACAGAGTAAGCACTTTATTGAAGCTCGATAATCTGCAGAATTAATCTTTTTCTTATGAGGGAAGCAGGCGAGCGGTGCCGACAGATGCTGCAGAGGACACCGACACCGCCGGCTCCCAACCTCCCAATCGTCTCTGGCTTCACATAAGCCAGTCTCGGGGATTTAGAGGTTATTACTTTGTGTTCCCTCGTTTGTCTGAGGGTTCATCTTTCTGAGTGGAGGTGAGACCGGGGTGAACACGGGAGGAGCACGGCGTGAAGCAGAGCTGATGTCGAGCAGGCCGTCCTGAAGGCCCGTCAGCCGCGTAATCGCTGCTGACAAACACAGGAGTGTGGGGTTACCTGTTATTTGTTAGTGAAGAAGATGAAGAATGAGAGAGGGACAGGGGGGTGGTGGTGCGGGGTGGGGGGGGGGACGGAATAGCAAAAAGGCAGCTTGTGAGTAAATCACCCCCGCCACCCCCACCGAGCACCCCCTGAGCGTGAGGCCTGTGGTGTTTGAACAGTGAAGGTCATGGGTGACACCTGTTTCCCGTCTCATCTCCTAACATCAAGTGGAGTCGCTGGGAATAGACACACACACACACACCCTGCCACAGCACAGCTCAAAACCTCTTGTGTTCATTTCCTGCCTGAAGCAACAAAGAAAAAAAGAAAAGAAGAAAGAAAAGTGGGGAAAGGCCTCTCCAAGAAAGAGAATGAAACGGCCGAGGTTGTGTGTCCGGGTGGGAAATGAATTGTTTGAAGGGAAAAAGCAGAAATCTGCTGCGCTTCAACGCTCGTTGCTTCAGAGTTGATCCACTGACAAACAAGGAGCTGCAACTTCTGGTGATCCCGAGCTGAGCTGCAGCAGCTGTGCAGACACAGTTTGCCCTCCTGTGGACAAAGAACCGCACTTCAGTCCTGTTAGGGACTTGAACCCTGCTGGTCACCTTCAGCTGGGGCTTCCTGCGGTGATGGTGTCTCACGGCCAAAACGCCCAGTGAACTGGAGAACTGTGGCACCTCCAGAAATTTGTTAATGAGGCCATGTGGTGACCACTGAAAATCCTGAAGCACACTGAAATTAAACGCCAGAACAGAATTTCAAAAATGTTACCATGCTGTTTGTGTAAAATGGTGATTTGAAAACCGGCAATATGAGAGTTAAGGAATTTCCAACAGGTGGAGCTCAGTTTCCTATTTTACAGTCAGCATTTGTTACGATGGCTGCAGACCATGACAATGTTTAGAGCTCCACAACAGTGCAGTTTTAATGTGTTCTGCATCTTTACAGGCACTTGTAATGCCACAGATTGTCTTTGCAGGAGCTTTTTCATCTTTTCCCTTAAAAAATAAAATGTACCTTTTTAATTTGAAGTGGTAGAATAAATAAAACCTTCTCTAGAAACAAGCTTTCTTAAGTTTAAAGCCACATTTTCTTCTAATTATTCCAAAATATACACAATAGTTACTTCACAGTTTGTATC
This sequence comes from Garcialebias charrua, assembly GCA_038048925.1. Lineage (NCBI taxonomy): Eukaryota > Metazoa > Chordata > Actinopteri > Cyprinodontiformes > Rivulidae > Garcialebias > Garcialebias charrua. Next base: position 32,149 of record JBBPBX010017794.1, on the reverse strand, counting down.
ATGGATTCGCTCTATAAAGGTTTTTCAAAATAAGATTGTACATGACACGCAATGGCTGATTGATGGATGAGCGCACGATTGGCATGGAATTTTTATTTAAAATAAATTATTTTAAATTATTTAGCACATGCTGCACATTTGTGAAGAGGATAATGCCACCTGGTTGGTGGTGGTGGTGGTGGGGGGGGTGTCAGTGGAGTGATCATCCATGTTTTAGTGGTGGCCTGTGGCACCCTTGGGCCCCCCTTAGTGGTGCCCCTGCTCAAAAAAGTATCTAGATTTTAACTCCTGGGCTAACCCATAGAGGTGGGATCTTGATAGACGTGTGTCAGTTTCTTCTCTGGCTCGACTCCCGGCTCTGAACAGCTTCAGTGATGGTTCAACAAGTCAAGATAGAGAAAACACACCAAACACTGACCTAAGGGCTTGATTTAGGATGTAGGTCCAGGTATCCAGAACCACATATGCTGATTTTTAGATCTGCAGCACAGTTCAGCTCTTGATGAGAGCTTTTGATTTAACTTCTTTAAACCAGTTAGTCTTGTTTAACCTTCCTAGCGGGTTGAGATCCCGCACGCACTTATGATGTTAACGGGTCAGTTGTGACCCGTCTTAAATCAGCCAAAAAATGCCCTCAAAACAGTGTTTTTTTAAGAAGTATTAGAACACATCTCTAAAATAACATATGTATGACAAAGTTAGTGAGGTCACAGTGTGTTTATGATTTCAGTTTTGACACTGATTATTGGTTGATAGTCTTATACCATAACTGGGTCACAAATGACCCCAGCGCGGCAAGTGCGTGTTGTTTTATAAAAAATAAAAATTTAATTTAAATTAAAAAAATATATATTTTTTTAAAAGCCTTGATGCAAAAAAAAAAAACATTTAAAAGACAGTATCATGATTTAAAATTTAAAACGGGTCACTACGGACCCTAACACCGTAGGAAGGTTAAAGAAGTTTGTACACAGCACATTCTGACATGATCCAGCAGCCTTTAACAGGTCGGTGCTGCAGAGCAGCTTTTCGACGGTGCAACATGCTCCCAGTCTGTTACTGTTTCCCAGTTGACGTCTCTGCAGCTGAGGCGTGAAACTCCTCCATGTCCAGGCCCAGCCTGAGCCTCAAAATCACGCAACTGCGCTCACAGTTCTGTCCTGATGTAGAAGAAAACTCAGCTGGTTCTCCTCTCAGGCCCCTCTCCCCTCCTTTGGTTCCTCCTCCTCACCTCACGTCAAACTACTTCTATCTCAAGAATTTTACAGCCCGTTAATTGCTCAGAATTCAAACATATGCATGCTGCAGTTATAAGAAATAAAACACATTACTGTAGTTTTGCACATGGCATCTCCAGATTAAACATTAGTGCAGCTGATTTAAATCCAGGTGTGCAGGTCTGGACACCAGATGGCATCAGTGTACCAGCTGAGCTCAGACCAGCAGAGGAACCTGAACATTCTGTTGGGTAAGGTGTGAGGAGAGCCAAGAAGTTAGAAGAAAAAGGGTTAAAGATGTTACCAGTGGCTCATCATGATATCTGTTAAGTTAATGAAAGGCAGAAACACAGACAGGAAATAAGGCTCAAACAGTCACTGTCCAAAAAATGTACAAATAACATCTGCAGATTCATTCAACCTTTATTTATACAGGTTAGTATCATTGAGTTGTGAGTACTCATATATGAGAGACCTGTACTGTAGAGATATTTGAACTGTGAGCGGCAGAAGATGCTGGTAATTAAACACATTATATTTTATGTCTCTACTGCATTGTACGTAGGAGTTACGTTCAAAACAAACTTCACTTTCTGTTTCAAGAGAAGGGTCTGAGTTCAAATGTAAAAGCTTGGCTGTGCTCTCTGCATGTAGAACTGAGAGTAAACCAGGTCCTAACGTGAAAGAAGACAAAAATGTCTTTGTTTTGAAATGTAATGTATTTATGAGCCATATCTGTGGGAGTAAAAATTGTTTATTTGAACAGATCTGAACTTTTTAGGTGATTGTGCTGTCAGTTGAACAGTTCCTGAGGGAAAATATGCAAAAAATAAAATAAAATCTAAGCTGGGATTTTGTAAAAACTGTGAAATATATCAACATTCCGGTTCAGACAGGTAAAGCTGAATTTTCTGTGACCAGTTTGAATGCTTTTGAAGGACGTCTGAGCTGTAGAGCTGGGTTTTACCCAAATTCTGTTGATCTCCATTTAGTTTTTACCCCTCACACTTTTTGTTCATTGCGCTCAGTGTTTTTGTTTTAAAGCTGCAGTTCGTGTAATCACAAACCTCCACCATCACTGTTATTTACAGACTTCTGCTGCACTTTGTCTTCCAGGCTGCGTCTCCTAAAGCATGCGTAATAATGTCGTCACAAGGGGAACAGGAGTCATACATGGATGTTATCATCTAGAACGATGGTAGCACGAGCGCTGTAACTTGATTTTGAACCACCCGGCGCATCCAGATGTCGTCATGGGAACACGATGCAGACGGGAGCCAACAGCTGTTTGAGTGTGAGGAAATTATCCAGCCAATCTGGCAACCCCACCTTCGGAACAGATGGGGAGGCTGGCAAGGTAGGAGCTGCATTTAGCAACATCACACACACCTCTGGATTTATTTGGCGCCAAATTTCTTCTTTCTCTCTTCCTATTTTTCTATAGGCCTAAGAAGGAAAGGCTGAATGGATTCTGCTGGAAGCCATTTGTTTCTGTAAAAATCTATAACGGTGCGACATCCCACTACTCCTACATTCAAGACTCTATGGCTCAGTGATACGTCCCGTGCTGTTGTATGGCGCAGAAACATGGCCAGTGACAACAAAACTCGAACAGTAACTTCACCAAACCGACATGAAAATGCTCCGATGGATGCAACGCATTATTCTTAAAGATCACATCCAATCGACCGAAATCCTGCGTCGAGCAAGCTAATGTGCGATTAAGGACGCATGCCGGCGACACCGTTTGCGGTGGTTCGGTCATGTTAAACGAAGTGAAAACAGTGCTATACTTGCTATTGCAAACCTTGAAGTACCTGGCACCCGTCCCAAAGGCCGTCCGAAAAAGACCTGGGCGCAAACGATTCAACAAGATCTGAAAGCGTTGAACCTCAATGAACTGGACGCAACTGACCGCCTAATCTGGCGTCAAAAACTTGGCGACAAAGAAGTAACGTCCCACCCCGGAATCGGGAAAACGGACGTTAAACGAAGATAGATAGATAGATAGATAGATAGATAGATAGATAGATAGATAGATAGATAGATAGATAGATAGATAGATAGATAGATAGATAGATAGATAGATAGATAGATAGATAGATAGATAGATAGATAGATAGATAGATAGATAGATAGATAGATAGATAGATAGATAGATAGATAGATAGATAGATAGATAGATAGATAGATAGATAGATAGAGATAGATAGATAGATAGATAGATAGATAGATAGATAGATAGATAGATAGATAGATAGATAGATAGATAGATAGATAGATAGATAGATAGATAGATAGATAGATAGATAGATAGATAGATAGATAGATAGATAGATAGATAGATAGATAGATAGATAGATAGATAGATAGATAGATAGATAGATAGATAGATAGATAGATAGATAGATAGATAGATAGATAGATAGATAGATAGATAGATAGAAAAATCTATAACTTGATCCAACTAAGTTGATGATTTTACTCCTCCTGATGGTTTCCTGCATTAACTCGTGCACGTCCTCTGATCTGATCTCCTAATTTCTTGATTCTCATTTGTATCATCCTGCAGTCAAATGTGCTGCACAGGAAGTTTTCTTTGTAAAATCTGCTTTCTCTCTAAATTTGGCTCCCGAGGGAAACTTATTGATTGTGCCACCCAAGAGCTCATTTGTCTTCCACTTGGCGCGGCCTCAGATGACGGAGCGTTTGCATTTTCCTCCAGGTGAGTGTCAGACAACTTAAGACGGAGAGACAGAGTATTAATCAGGCGTTGCTCTCCCTCCCTCCTCCGCCACCACTCGGTCACCATCACCTCTCTGGATGCATCGCAGAACGGGCATCTGTGGCCAGGTCCTGGAAATGAGCCTTGAAAGTGTAATTAATGAGAGCAATGATGAGATAATTACACAGAACAAAGTTATTGATCAAGCTGGCCAACTCCTGAGTCTTAAAATGTGCCTGACCTGAGATGCCCCACCACATCTGGGTATAAAATGCAGACAGGGAGCGAGGTCACGTTTTCTGGATGGGGCCAGTTTTCACATCTACTGGAAGCTTACAGACTTTTATGAAAATGCCATAAGAGAAAGGCTCTGTGGTGGTTACTGTATCAAATATGTCTGCTCTGTGCATGAGTGGAAAGTATTTTCATGAAAACTGGCTGATTGTTAACAGAGAAGTATTTGATGCAACAAACTCATGACAGGAGGGGCTGCTGTAGAATAATAATCTGCTCATGTGAATCCAAAAATTGATAATTTTGTCAAACAAACAGTGTTTTTGTTTTGTTTTGATTTGATTTGTTTATTCATTCATTTTATAATAAAATACACAACAATATACACATAAAAAGAAGAAAAAAACACAAATATAAAATGAAAGGCAGCAGATTGAAGAAAAAAAATCTTATTTTATCTGCCCCTTATCTATCTAACAAACAATTCACACAACCAAAATTCTTCAATTTCCAAAAGAAATGAACAAAGCTTTTAACCATCAACATAACATACAATTTATAACTTAAACTAATTTAGAAATAGGATTGTAAGAATTTAAACTTAATCATTCTCTTAAATATTGCCATTGAATTTGCCTCTTTAACATTGTTCTCCAAAACGTTCCACAACCCATCTCCTTGAACCATGGCTGATCTTCCCCTCAAACTCGTTCTAATTTGTGGCTTTACATATATATATTTCCCCTTAATAAATGGTAACAACTCATTCTTTTAACAAAATACCTCTGAATATTTAAAGGAAGTGATTCAGTCTGTGCTCTATACATAACCAACAGAATATTATAATAAACTAAATCGTAAAATTTCAACAGTTTCGTTTGACAAAATAATACATTTGATGGATGATTTACTGTTTTCTTGTAATAAGTCTAACAACTCTTTTCTGTAAAATAAAAATAGGCATTGTAATTGATTTACACGCTTTTCCCCAAACAGTAACACAATAAATTAAATGTGGAACAATGAATGTGTTATACAACAGAACTAATGCCTTATTATTCAGAAAATCTCTTAGTCTGTAAAATATAACAATGGATTTGGATATTTTTGCTTTAATAAAACTTATATGCTGTTTCCAAGACAATTTGTCATCAGGGATGACACCCAAGAACCTCACCTCATGAACTCTATTAATCACCGAGTCGTCAATTAGAAATGGAACATCAATTGATCTGTTTTTGTTACTAAATATCATGTAACTTGTTTTATCCAGATTTAACGACAGCTTATTAATTTTGAACCAATTTTTAATTTTAACAAGTTCAGTCATCATTAATTTCAAAGTCTGTTCAATATCATTACCAACACCAAAAAAGTAGTGTCGTCAGCAAAAAGAATACACTTAATGAGTCCAGAAACCTTTACCAAATCATTTATATATAACAAAAATAATTTAGGTCCCAATTTCGATCCTTGAGGAACTCCACATGTGATGGTGCTGAATTCTGATTTCACCTCATTCATGAGTCAAAAAAGGCGTTCAATACAGGATCAACTGGACTTTATTTGTTGCAGAAAATGTTTCGACTTCTGTCCAGAAGTCTTTTTCAATTCTGAATGAATGAAAGCTGTGAGAAAGAGAAGTTTTATACAAGCCACGCACCAACATATGAAATTGGAAACTGAAATAACACCACAAAATACCTAACATGCCCATTCTATTTAAATTGACAAAACAACACATCACACCTTAACAGAAGGGGGTTTGTAACACATACATGTAAATTGAAAGATCACACCTTAACAGTAGGAGGTTCCCTTGAGGTCTCTGGTAGAAGACACAAAACTGTATGTAAATTGACAAAAAACACCTCCCAAACAACAACAGAGGCTACTCAGAGAAACTTTGTTAGTCTAATTTACAGACAAGACATCCCTGCTCCCATCCAGTGTAAAACGTTTCGGAATCAAATCCAAAACTGAGTTATAAGTCTTAGAAAGTTGAAATCTCAGACCTCCTCCTCTGTTAAGAGAAGGTTTTTCTCTCTTAACATACACAGCTTCCTTCACACCTCTCTCAAACCATCTGTGCTCTCGGTCCAAAATTTGAACATTCTGGTCCTCAAATGAGTGACCCTTGTCCGTGAGGTGGAGGTGAACAGCTGAGTTTTGTCCAGAGGAGGTAGCTCTCCTATGTTGAGACATTCTTTTGTGGATAGGTTGCTTCGTTTCTCCGATGTAACGGTCTGAGCAGACTTCGCTGCACTGGACTGCATAAACCACACCACTCTGTTTGTGTGTGGGGGTTTGGTCTTTAGGGTGGACCAACCTCTGTCTGAGCGTCCTGCTAGGTTTGAAATGTACTGGGATGTTGTGTTTGTTGAAAATCCTTCTGAAATTCTCTGAGACTCCAGCAACATAAGGAATGACAATGTTTTTCCGTCTGTTAGACTTTTTCTGTTCATTGTTGTGTTTAACAGATTTCCTTGCTGACTTGACAAAAGCCCAGTTGGGATATCCACATGTTTGCAGAGATTTTTTTATGTGTTTCTGTTCCTTTTCCTTCCCTTCTGTCTTTGTGGGGAGACTCATTCATGAGTACAAATTGTTTCCTATCATTCAAATAACTACGTACCCATTGTAATGCAACACCTCTAATACCATAACTATGTAACTTATGAAGGAGAATGGTGTGATCAAAGGTGTCAAAGGCTTTTTTCAAATCAATAAATACACCTGCGTTGTTTTTGATCAACAGCAGTAGTTACAGGTAGCCCTCTAGTTACGTCAGGGATAGGGACCTACGTGTGTGACTTAGGTCGATGTTGTCGTACCTCGCGGACCAAAAACACCTGCCTGTCGTAGGTCCGCGTTTCTGACATAGGTCGCGGCTATACCGCTAACGGAGCGCCGCACACATATTTAATGGCATGAGACTGAAAAAGGAGACATACTAGGCCATGAACATGCACAGAACTGTACAGTAAATGAATACAGTACTGTACAAATAATAAAAAAATATAATGTCTTACTTTGAGCTGGTCAAAGCCTGCCTTCGTCTTATAGCATCAGCTCGGGTGAGAGCTCCCACAGCTTCCTTACGCTCCACACGCACACACGTGGTCAAAACTGTTTAAAAGAATGACTGTTAGCTTCTTAACTTCATACATTTGGAGCCAGAAAGAAAAAAAAACTTACTGAAAGCCGTTTCTCCGCGATGTTCCTCCCTCCAAAACAGCTGCTCGGCGTTAGCTACGGTTAGGCCGCGCCAGTAGCAGCACTGGTTAGCATGTCAGTTCATTCAAAAAGGCTGTCGGCTTTGTATCTCCGCGTTAGCTCGGTGTCCCCCGACTGCCAGGCGGACATTTGCGGCGAGCTCGCGGCCGCAGATGGCTCCTCCGCGGCATGTCGGCTCGGTGTCTTCGCCTGTGTTAGCTGCTCTGTTAGCTGCTGTCGTTAGCATGTCGGGCGGCGTTGTGGCCGCCGATCGCGGGGCGATCCGCGGCTGCTCCTCCGGGCCTGAGACGTCCACAGAGTTGGCCGAGTGTTTCCAGCAAATTTATCCGTATGAGGCAACCCTGAACGGACACACGGTCCTCAGTAGCCTCTGGAGCTCCTCCATTGACCAGCACCGGTTGTAACATGACGACCGGAAACGACCGGAAACGACCGGAAGTTGCGTAAATACGATCAGATTGTAATTAAAAACGAAATATTAATAATTATACTTTATTTATAAAGCCATTTAAAACAACCACAGCCGCAACAAAGTGCTATACACATGAAATTAATAACATTTAAACACACAAAAAAAAAAAATAATAATAATTTTTTTTTTTTTTTAATCATATTTTTATTAAATATGATAAAATCGTAAGTCTGAGTTGCCGTAGGTCGCAGGTGACGTAGGTCGAGGGTTTGCTGTATTGATTCAACCAATTCCATCAGAGCCATGGATGTGGAATTTCCTGCCTGTTCTCAGGCAGCATGGTGGTGCAGCTTTTGGAGCTGTCTCCTCACAACAGAAAGGTCGCAGGTTCACCTACCGGCTACTTGTTCTCTTCTACAGGTACTTCAGTTTCCTCCCACAGACCAAAATTGTGCATGTTAGGCTGATTGTTTCCACGTTTGAGCGAGAGTGAAAGGCTGTTTGTCTCTATGTGTCCCTGTGTTGGACCTGGGACGTGTCCGGGGTGTCCCCTGCCTCTCACACAGTGACCGCTGGAGAAAGACTCTCCATGAGTCCATGAGGAAAATGCAGCTAAAGAAAATGGATGGATACATCAGCTCACTAATGTTGATTATTGTTGTGAACAATTAATAGCCAGTGGTTTTCAAATTAGGGTCCCCGGGGGTTGGGCGCTTGGGTCGGCTCGGCCTGGTGGCTGCCTGGTGGAGCTCGGGTCCTCTGGTCCTATCGGGTCCGGGCCTGAGGGGTAGGCGTCCCCGGTGCCCGGGCCTCGGTGCCCGGGCCACGGTGCCCGGGCCTCGGTGCCGGGCCTGGGGCTACATCAGTGCGGCGGGCTCCGGCGGGGGCCGGTGGGTTTGTCGCTGTTGGCCCCGCGGGGGTCATTGTGTGTAGTCGCTGGTGGAGCTCGTCCAGTTCTCCCCCTTGGTCGGATCTGGGGAGTGGGTGAGTGGCTCGTCCTGTTCGGGTGGCCCTGGGGACTCTGGGCTCGGGGTCCTTCTTGGGGTCTTGGGCTTTGATTGCCCCTTCGTCTGCCTCGGGCCTTGGGGGGGCGGATCTCTGATGCTTCACGGTCGCTACTGAATGTTCTATTGGAGGAACCTTATTCACTTATGCATGTTCACAGCCACACACAAATGGATGCAGGGATGTATATGTAGATATCATATGCAGATATGTAGATGGATATGTGATATGAATGTATATGTATGTATACTGTATTTATATTTGTAGGTATGGGTATGTTTATTTATGGAAATCTACTGCAAGGTCATGAATATTATTAGTCTTTATGCATGTATATTTTGTTGCTGTGTTCTGTCATGTGCTTTGTAGGATTGCGGACGGAGGTTGGGTGTGTTTGCCTTGTGCACTTTTTGTGGATAATTGTTGTGTTTTGTTGTCTTTCTTTCTATCTTTCCTTTCTCTCTATTAAAAATAAATTCATATCGGTGTGAGAGGATGGCTGTAAGGTGAGAAGGGAAGCCATCTATAAAAGGAAAAAAATAATAAAAATTAGGGTCCCCGGACCCCTAGAGGTCCCCCGAGAGCCAGTGCTTGGGGTCCGCAAAAATAAATAAATAAATAAAGTTTTTTTTTAATTATTATTTTAAAAGCACAGATATTTTCAACAACCCATTAAAATACACCAACAAGAAGTGGAAATACATTTATTCTGTTCATTATGCAAATAAATAAAGTTTTAAAGTGTTTTCTGATGCTGCTAATTTTCTCAAAACTGTCAATTTTGGAAGTTAAAATAAATAAAATAATTTTTATTATTTCTTGAATGAAAAATACCCCATGTTTAAAAGTAGAAGAATTGTATTAACAATATTAAAAACAGGTATTAAGTATTTGTGTTACAAAAATGTTTCCATTGAATTAAAGTGACAAACTAAAGATAATCATTTAATAAATAGGAGGGTCACGCATACCTCGTTGTGTCCCTGGGCAAGACACTTAACTCCAAGTTGCTCCCGGTAGGACAGGCAGCGCCTTGCAAGGCAGTCGACCAAAATATTATTGTTTCAAAAAGAGGAATAAATTGTCAAGTGCTGCAGACCTCTCATCTCTTCTCCTCACCTCTCTGCTCCTCTCTTCTCACCTCTCTGCTCCTCTCCGCACCTCTCCTCCCTCTCCTCTCCTTTCCTCCCTCTCCTCACATCTCCTCTCCTCACCTTTCCTTTTTTCTCTTCTCTCTTCTCTCATCTCACTTTTCCTCATCTCTTTTCCTCTTCTCTCGTCTCATCACTTCACCTCACCTCTCAAAACATCTCATCTACTCTCCTTCCCTCCCCTCCCCTCACTTCTAATCACATCACCTCTCCTCTTCTCTCTTCACTTCACCTCTTATTTTTTCTCCTGTCCTTTTCTCTTCTCTCCTCTCCTCTCTCATCACCTTTCATTTCTTCTCCTCACCTCTCAACTCCTCTCATTTCCTCTCCATTCCTCTAACCTCCTCTCTTCCCCTCCCCTCTCCTCCCCTCACATCTCCTCTCTTCACCTCTTCTCTCTTCTCCTCCCCTCTCCTCACCTCTCCTCTTTCATCTCCTGTCCTCACATCTCCTCTCATTTTTCTCTTGTCCTTTCCTCTTCTCTCCTTTTCTCTCTTCGCCTCTCCTCTCATCACCTTTCATTTCTTCTCCTCACCTCACCTCTCAACTCCTCTCATCTCTTCTCCATTCCTCTAATCTCCTCTCTTCCCCTCCCCTCTCATTGCCTCTTCTCTCATCTCTTCTACTCACCACACCTCATCTCTCCTGTTATCACCTCTCCTTTCTTCATTTCTTCTCTTCTCTCCTCCCCTCCCCTCTTCTCTCATTTCTTCTCTTCTCTTCTCTCCTCCCCTCCCCTCTCATTTCTTCTCTTCTCTCCTCCCCTCCCCTCTTATCTCATTTCATCTCTCCTCTTCTCTCCTCCCCTCTTCTCTCATTTCTTCTCTTCTCTTCTCTCCTCCCCTCTTCTCTCATTTCTTCTCTTCTCTCCTCCCCTCTTCTCTCATTTCTTATCTCCTATTCTCTCCTCCCCTCCCCTCTTCTCTAATTTCTTCTCTCCTGTCCTAACCTCTCCTCTCTTCATTTCTTCTCATCTCCTCTTCTCTCCTCCCCTCCCCTCTTCTCTCATTTCATTTCTCCTCCCCTCTCCTCCCCTCCCCTCTCCTCTCCTGACTCTGGATCTAATGAGGCTGCAAGTCGATGTCCTCCTGAAACGTGGACAGCAGGAGTGACAGGTTGATTGTTGGTGGGGTGAAACAGATGGAAGCATGAAAAATGACATGCCAGTTTGAATAATTAACCAGTTTAAGAGCCTCACTGGTCCACCAGGCCTCGGATCGATGAACAACATGTGGTCGTCCTGACACCTCAACGCTGGTCATTTCATTTCTGGCAGGAAGTTCTGAACAGCTCTCGCAGACAGCTGACTGTGAGAAACTGGACGTGCTTCTGGTGTCATCTTGTTGCAGCTCAAGCTCTGCTCATAACTCCTTGATGCTCCACCTCTCCTGTTCTCTCCTGTTCTCTCCTGTTCTCTCCTGTTCTCTCCTGTTCTCTCCTGTTCTCTCGTGTAATGAATACTCCTGCAGTCTCAGGCTCAGGTTTCTGTTCTGTCTCTGTGTATTGAACATCAAATGCTGCTCAGGGTCCTGGTGTGAGATTAAAGGGCTTGTTCCTTTCTAATAGGCCCTTGACCTTCGCAGCTCGCTGTCACGGCTCCGCTCTTACTCCTTTTGCGGCACACCATCCGCTGCCCGGGCTCCCATGATGCAAATTTCATGTCACAACATCAAACAGCGCGCTGATCAAAGGTCAACCCTCCTTTCTGTAGGTGTTTGAAATCAAATTTTCTATTTCATCTCCAGCTGTCAGGGGCTGTTAGAGCTGAAGAGCCAAAGGATGGAGAGAGACCAGCAGCCGAGGAAGAAAAGAAAAAAACAGACAAAGTGATGTGGAAAACTATAAGATTAAACATTTGGTGACTGTTTGAAATCTGCACACAGATTCAGCTAGCTCTGGTTTAATTCTGCACGACGGCGGCGTCTTGACAGCGCTTTGTGTTTTTGTATTAGTTCATTAGTTTTTGATTGTGTTTCCATTTTCTCACGCGCTCCTCATAAATCCTTGAGCATTACGAAGCAAAGAGAAGGAGGAAGTTGAAATGGGTGCAGCGTTTCTATGAATTAGTGCTGTGATTTGCTGAAGCTCCTGAGAATTACTCTGAAGGTGGGATGAGAATTCAAAGATGGCGTTGAGATGTGACGTTCTGCGTGAAATTATGGTCAGTAAATAAGTTAGTCATGTGGAGGTGTTCACTGTGGGCTTTTCTTCTAACTACACTGTCCTTTAGTCTCACAGCCTGGATATAAACTATGACTTACCTTTAACTGTTTTCAACAATCGCCCTAAAAATATTCAGTTCTCTTGATCATTTGTCCTTTAATCAGAAGGTTTGCTGCGCTGCACCAACAACACTTTACACATTTTGCCCCACAATTTATTTGCAGATCCCATAATGTTTGATGCTCATCCCTGGAAGAGAAGATTAATGTGATATGTTCCAGTGACAAACAAAGTTTATATTTTTGTCTGGATGTGTTTAAAACAGCCCATAATTTACAGTAAATTTCCACCAATTCTCATATTTCCCATACATTTTTTTTTTCATTTTCATTCCCAAATGCCTCAAGAAACTCCTCTTTTTATGAAAGTTTCCGATAAATTACAGACATTTTAAATTTCAGCCCTATCCCTGACGTGTCTGCAGGCAGCAGTGCAGCACATACATAAACTTCTGTACTTTTTCCTGCCAGTTATTGCATAAATGTGGGGGCACTGTTCCTCTAAATGTGTATTAGCTCATTTAAATGTGGCAAACTGCACCACTGGAGACATGTTGTGTGGTTTGCATCCAAACTGAAGCAGCAAAGAGCGTTGGTGCCACTGAGCCTCTGTGTACTTTACCTGCATGAAGAATCTTAACGCAATTCAATAACCAGCAGTTTTATCAGCAAACCAGCAGTTTTATTCAATGTGGCGGCACCAGAGCAGCACCCCGTGCAAGTCCAACACCTGAAGGCCAACCTGGAGACACGGCCTCAGTCAGGGTGAAGGTTTCCCATCAACGCCATGCTGGCAGGGAAGAATGTCACCAACATGTCTGACTGGAACAGAGACACAGAGATGAGAGGCACGTGGATACTTTATTTTTCTCTCATTCTTGAAAAGCTGCATTTGTTGGACTTTTCCTTTTTCCACAGGTTTTCTTGTTGAGCCCATCAGCAGCACTATGTCTGGCTGCAGTTCTGTTTGTCAACAGTAGATGGCAATGTTGCTCTATCCTTAAAAAACACCACCATTCGTAGGATTTGGTGATTTTTCCAGATGGCAGCTTGTTGCAAGCATTTTTACTCAGTAATTGTTCAATCTCAGCCAATCAGAATGCAAATCTATTTTTGTGCATTTACTGTTGTTTGAAAGCACAAACGAGGGAAAGGCTTGAAGCCACGAAGGCTGGAGATGAGATTTATGAGGAACTGGGACTTTTCAAAGAGATCCAATAACTGAGTTGATGCTCTTTCTAAATGAAACAGTGTTTTGGTTTTTACACTTGATCATCACGAGCCATTATGATGTCATTTGGGCCTATTCATCCACAAAACCATTACATTTACGTTCCTATTCTGTCATTTATTTTCTCCTAAAGCAATTGGTCTATACAAACTGCTTTCATGTTAAATGCAAACTGAAAATAAAGCTTTTTAAAATGTTTTGACACAAAGCAAAACACAAACACTGAGTGGTAGAGCTCCGACTGAAGGCCAGCATTCACCGGAGATATTCAGTGTAAACGCTCCTCTGAAGGGCAAATTAAAGAGAAAAGAAACATGTAAACAGATTGTCATGCAGAATATAAATCAGTGGCAAAGAGAAATTATCTGCACGGGAGGGAGGGGGTTTCCAATTACCACCTCTTGGTAATGTATAAATGAAGGCTAAGGTGATAGCACCCCCCACACAACTCCTGATAAAGTAATTGCCTGGTGAAGCTAACATTGTTCATTTAAAGACACGACGTCACAAGAGGAAATCGATGCCTTTTTCTTTCTTCTTCGGATTTTCTTTCCACCTGTGGAAAGTCTGAGAGCACGAGACAGGACAGAATAAGAATGAAGCTTGTAGACCGACAATTCTGGGCCCAGAGCAACATAATCAGTTTCAAAATGACTGAAAGAACATGAGAGAAGAAGAGCAACGAGGTGATTGGAAGAGCAAAGGAGCGGAGGAGAGAAGACGTTTGAGTCCTCGTTCCTTGGTTCATCGTTCTTGTGCAGGGATCTTCTGGACTGAACATGCAACTTCAGAGAACACACGTCTGACAGGTTTTCATTTAGTGAACTATGACAAAACTTTTCTTTCTCTTCTTTGATGGAACCAGAGCAGCCTGTGTATCTATAAGGTCGGTGGTGATGAACTAACATTTCCAGTGTCTTTTTCGCAGCACTCCACCCTAAAAACATCTCAGCACCTCGGGTCAGTAACTTTGACTCACTAACCACCCTCATTAGTATTCTTGGAAAGCTCCATGGCAGACATCCAGTTTCTGTGTGGAGGGGAGAAAACAAAGGTTGGTGGTGGAGCTGTGCTCTGGGATTCTGCTCCTTTCAAAACTCTGCCACGTGATTATGATGAAGCTGAGGATGGAAGCGAGTGAGGAGGGTAACCGTGTGATCTTCAGAAGAAAAACCCTGAAGTCGTGGAGATTTGTTGGGGGCTCAAATTTGTGAGAAAAATGGGTACATTTTCTGTAGCAGTCTCACTGAATTCTGTTTGCAATCGAGCAACAGGGAGCTGTGTGACTGTGTTGAGAAGCCAATAAAAATAAAAAATAAAGCTTATTTTTGCGTGCACAGATGTCAGAATTGTAATCTAGACGGTGCACATTATTTTGTGTCCCTACTCTACCCACATTGTACCACCACACCATGTTCAAGGCACACTTTTGGTAGGAGAATAGGCAGATTTGCAGAGGTTAGTGAATAATTATTGATCATTAGGATATCTAAAAAAGCTAAGTCTGGCCCTCTGGACATTAAAAAACAAAACAAAAAAACAGAAACGTTTCGTCTTTCGTCCAAAAGACTTCCTCAGTCTGAGGTGTACATAGTTCCCACACATGTGGCGAGTATTGCGCAATACCGGGGTTTTCGCCACTCGTAAAGGCAGAAATGGCGGACAAACACACTCGAGCTACCACAGCTAAATACATTACTAGCTTCACCAAGGCACAAGAGCAAAATGGCAGTGGTTGGAGTTGAATGAGTTTGAGAAAGAAATCATGGCAGACAACTTGTCACAAAGTAGTTAGCCTACTCTGATATCATTAATTATTTAATCACAGCTTTAAATCCAAAAAAGATGTGTAAACTGTCTCAATCATATCTAACCAGCTAAATAAAGGTTTAACTAAAATAACACACAGCCAGCACAAACAGTCCAGGCTGAACACGGACCAGGACCAGCACTTTGAGTGTTACCGTGTTGGAAGTTAGCATGTCGCGTTAGCATCTGAAGCGGAGGGTCCGTCGCACGGAGGCTCGCGGCGAGCTCAGGTCGGACGGCGTGGATCCGTCGCGGCCGCGGGGGCACGTCCCATGGGACCGACGCGTCGCCCGCACGACTTGGCTCCCGTCCTCCTTCCCCCACTGGGGCGGTCTGAGGACCGGCGGAGACCGTGGTCCAGGAGGCCGTTGTCGCGTTAGCGAAATGCTAAGCTAACCACAGCAAGACGGTGCTGCTAAAAAAAAAAAAAAAACAGCTCTAACACACAGACAGTTGTACTCTAACATTGTTCTGGCATTGTTTCACAAAATGATTTATGTAGAATATTTTGTTTACCGGCAACAAGCACGACGTCTTCTGAGCAGATCCAAGCAGAGATGGGGCGGTTGTGAGTTTCTCCGATGAGATAAATCCTTCACGTTTACTTTTTTTTTGATTAAGTGAAACCTGCGCGTTGCCCAAACGTCTACCCGACTGGAACACCCACTGACCCAACACAAAGTAACCATTGCCATTAATTAGAAATTAACAAAAAAAACAACGTGAAAAATGGACATCCAGTAGACTGCGCTGTCACTGCTGCTCTGCCTCTACTAGGGAGGGTCCACCCGGAAATTCCACAGATGTGACGTCACATGGGAACTATGTACAGTATTCAGCTCAGTCTTGTAAATAGCACCCTCTCACAGTGGATCAACCAGTTTGCTGCTGACAGCCAAAACCAGTTGCTCACATGATCAAGGAGGACCATCAGCCTAACGATTGATTGTTAACACCCTGATGGATGTTTGCTATTCACAGAGGGCTGAGTGATACTAGCAATAACAGCATTGTAAGAGGGGGACAGTTGAACCCGGAGGCCTCCACCTCTGTTTAATGATGGACGGTTTCTTTTCACAAAGATGGCCTCCTTTACTCCTCTCTCAAACCATCGTTCCTCTCTATCAAGGATGTGAACATCTTCATCCCTGAAAAAGTGACCGCTGGCGTGGAGATGAGTGTAGACCAGGGGCGGCCGGCCAATAGGGGGCGCTAGGGCGTCACCCCACTGGAACTTGTGGAGCTACTCACTATTTTATATTGAAGACTTAAAAAAATTAATAAAAATGAAATAATAAAATAAAAATATTTCCAAATATATGTATATGTTTTTAAAATCAAAAAAGGCGTTCAATACAAGATCAACTGGACTTTATTTGTTACAGAAGACGTTTCGACCTCTATCCAGAGGGCTTTTTCAATTGACTTGAAATTGAATTGAATTGATAAAGCCCTCTGGATAGAGGTCGAAACGTCTTCTGTAACAAATAAAGTCCAGTTGATCTTGTATTGAACGCCTTTTTTGATTTTATCATGTCCTGGACGACTGAGAATCTTCACCAGCATATATGTTTTTAGTTATAGGATAAACATTTTATGAGTAACGATGAGTTATATTGTTTGTTTCAAAAAAAGTTTTCTGATTGGTGACGTATTTCTTGTCCTGGGGGTGCATGAATCTTATCCATAGACTCTTGTTATAAATGGCGCATGCCATGGTTCATTCCAGGATGTGGAAACAAACCTAGTGACATGCTTCTGCCGTTATTGTTGTTGAACCCACATGCAGGCAAAGGCAGGAGACTCAGATGTAAAATATAAGGAAAATAAGGAACAAAAACAAAAATGCTGACGGGGCAGCAGAACTTATGTGTACAGAAATGACAAGATGAGCATACACAGAACATAGCATCCTTCACAGAACATAGCATCCTTCACAGGACAATGCACGGACAAATGACAGTGCACAAGAACACTGAATAAATACAGAGGTTTACACATGGAACAAGGAAAACTTCACCAAGTCAGCTAATACAACAATTAAAAGTACAGAGATGAAGGTCAGAAACATTACTGATAGCAATGTTTTTATGATGAGACAAAGATGTGATGAAAAGTTGTATTTATAACGGTTTCAAACAGCTGATTGTCCCTGATGAACACTAAAGGGCCGTAAAGTTACTGTGAGCTTACAGGAGCATTTCAAACTATTCTGACTAAATAAAAGACTTTACAAGGATTTTTAGTCTTTGTCAGGAACATCTGTGGTTATTGACAGCACCAAAATAAAACATTAAAATGTGGGGCTGATTTTAGACCATCAAAGGGTTAAATGAATGAAACATTTATAACTGAATAAATTGTGAAGTATCAGGGAATGATTTTAGTTGGACAAACATAGAAAACCTCCAACAGCTGCAGTGAACTGACCTCAGAACCTCCAGTCTACAGTTTGGACTCTCCAGGAAACCACAGAGCTCCTTCACTCCAGAGTCAGACAGCTGGAGGTTCTCACTCAGGTCCAGTTGTGTCAGATGGGAGGGGTTGGACTTCAGAGCTGAGCCCAGAGAAGAACAGCTGATCTCTGACAAACTGCATTCCTCCAATCTGAATAAAGAATAAAAGATGTGAGCTGAAGCAACAGGATGCAGGTTCAAACTGAAATATGAACTAAATGATTGAAGTGGACAGAATTAGTTTTACTGGATGTCAGAGACACAAAAACTGAATCCATTCAAGGCCTAGCATTCCTTGAAGGAATGCATATCACCCGCCACCTTTCATCCCACAGTTTGACACTAAGATCATCTTGTGATGAGAAACTTGTAGCGTTTTGGTCAAACCTTGTAAATAACGTTATGAACCATCTCATGTGATATTCTGAGATCTCAGCTGGTCTGTTAGAGCTCAGAGTCTGGCTGGTGGACCACTCTCAGCTACTACCACTCCACACGTTAGATCAGGACAACAAGGAGGGGTTGTTTGTTTTTATTTTGAAAGACAAAAATTAATTTCAATAACGAGTTATTTTTATGGTCTGTTAACAACAGCAGCAACAGTCCACAATACATGTGTTAGTAAAATAGAGTAATGAAAAGTCAAAGCATGAATTCCTTCAGACAACCATCCTGAATTTATGTAACTTTAACTTTATGTTTGTGTTCTTTAGGGGAAACATCAACCACCTTACAGAAATGATTCAAAATACTCATGTTTTATTATTTGATTCATGAATTAGTCAAAAAAATAATACTTTCTCAGCTTGAAATGAAAATATTTAATTTAAATGATGAAATTGTTTTAAAACACTTTAGGTTAAAAAAACTACACAATTCAGTTTGTTGTTGTTTGTTGTTAAATTTAACAAAAAAATAGATGTTTATGTCAGTTTGTGGGTAAAGAAAGTCATTTTCCTCTTTTAATTTGTCCAAATGTATCTTTTGTTAATTTTTTTAAGATTTCAGTTGAGAGTTTTTAAGACCCTCCAGCCCCCCCGGACCCTCCAGAACCGTTAGCTGAAAATGATGCTGTGTTTTTCATACCTGCAAACTCAGAAGGGATGAAAAAGGTGACAAATGTTGTGCCAATCCCCCCCGCCCCCAAAAGATTTTGTAATTTTAACATGCTTCAGGTAAAAGTCATTCACTAACCTAATTTAATGAGGACATAAATAGGAAAGATTGTGTCAACCAAAAAATTTACAAACAACAGCAGCAGTAAGCCAAATACAGCAGAACATTTTGCTAACAGTAAAAACTCATTTCTTAAATGTTTTGCCAGAATTTTTTTTAAAAAGCAGATGCCATTTCCTGCATTCTGGTGTATTTTAACAAGTTGTTAAACATCAAAGTCAAGTCAAAGTCAACTTTATTGTCAGATCTGCAATATGTACTGTACAGGACATACACAGGACCGAAATTGCGTTTCTCTCAGTCCCTCGGTGCAACAGTAAACATCTAAACATTGAAACACTGAAACATATAATAATAGACATAAGCATAAAATAGTAAAACTAACACTGTCCTGAGTTTTTGCATAGTGGTATAAGAGTATGAAAATTTACACCAACTCTAAAACTAAAACATTAAACATTTAATGAACATAATACTGTCCTGAGTTTTTGCATACTAGTATAAAAAAGAGTATAAAAAGTATAACTAAAATAAACTAAAGGTTTCTAGCATTGACATTTGCAAAGTGGCAAAGCAGCGTATGAGTTAATGTACACAGTATATGTATGAGGTAGTAGTTGATGTTGTTAACATCTATGTTTACCTACATGTAAACACTTGATTCAATAACTATTTTAGAGACATCTAACAAAATAAAGTCAGGTCCTGTAGACAGATTAAAAAATTGTTTAAATTATTGATCATGCATCAGGATATTTTAGAGACACATCATTCAACTAGTTCATATATAGACATCATCCTGTTTTTAAACTCACTCCTGTGGCTAAGATAATGAAATTAATGTGACAATTTATCACAGTGACTTTAGGGGTGCAATTGACTTTTATTTTGTTAATTTTTTATTTAGTTTTATTTGTAACACAACATGCCATTTTACTAAAAAATGGTGACACTCAACTGCATGTATAAAAATAAGAATATTAACTTTACCCAATGAACAGGTGACATTTTAATAACCACCAACAGTGAATTTAGGAGGGGCTTTTTACAGTTTTCTCACTTTGAAACAGAACAAATGTATGCTGGTGAAGATTCTCAGTCATCCAGGACATTAGAAAATCAGAACAAGCGTTCAATACAAAAACAACTGGACTTTATTTTGGATGCAGGGCGAAACGTTTTCTGTTACAAATAAAGTCCAATTGTTTTTGTATTGAACACTTGTTCTGAGAACAAATGTGGTTTAATGTAGAGACTTGCCTGCTGCTGTTAATTTATGACTCCGTCGTGTTAAGGTTTCATCAGCGTGGTTCTCTCGTTTGTGTCGTCACTTTTCAAAGCTGCATGTTGTGCAGATTATTTTTTTATCTTTGTGAAGCGTCAAGAGCTCCCACACTTTGGAGGAGTTGGGTCGAACAGTTTTCTCTGCGTCGTTCATTTACAAAATTTACTTAATTTCCTTTGAAAACACAGCCTCTGCTCTGCTTCCGCCTTCCCCTCTCCCTCTGTTTTCAACTCGCACTGCAGTTTTTTTAAACTTTATTCAACAGTTCAAAGATTTCGCTATCGTCTGTCTTGAGGTTGTGATTGGCCAAATGACGCGCTCCAACAAAGATGTTTTATTGTCGACAGAAGCCTTGTTGTTTCTTGAAATCCAGTCAGTGGGAAATGATGCCATCTAATCTGTCACAGGTCTGACCCCCCCACCGAAAACAAAAACTCTTCGGATCTACATGATTCACTTAAATGATACATTTTGCTTTGAAAATGGCGATTTTCACCGAAAGGTGACTACCGGTAGTTTGCAGGCGTGGTTTTTGTTAAATGTGCACGTGTTGCTCGGTGGTCAGACATGGAGGTTTTATTTTCCTGAAAGTGTCCTCCTGCATGACACCAGTTCCCTTTATCAGTTAGGTCACTCGGTGCAACACTATTGCTATGGGAATTGCGCCCCCGCGCGATTACCTGAAGGAATACACTCATGCCTTTACGGCAGGTGGGCGTCAGCGTCACCCCAGAGGCCCCGCCCTCCGGGTACTTAAGACGTAAGTACCCATCCAAACGGTCTCTTTTTGCCCTTCACCTCGCTTAAACCTGAACCTCGTGAGACTTCTCTGTAGACATATCGCTCGTTAGAGGTGAGCTTGCTCCCTACGCTGAGCGTACAGAGAAATTTCCTGCGTATTGCTAGGCTGGCGAAAACTAGTCCAGCACCTTTTTTCTTAACCTCGAAGTTTTTCTCTTCTCTCTCCGCAGCTGCTTCGCTCGACGGCGCTAACTGCATCACATCGCTACCCTGCTAACGAGTAGCAGGCTAGCCAGCGAAAGCGACGCAACGGGGTCTGCAATACACATACACCTCGAGCTCACGGCGCGTCCCCATGCCCAGAGGGAGTGTCCGCTGAACACGGAGGCCATGACGGCTGCCTGTCATGGCTTCTGAGTGCAATGCAGCAAATGACTGCACCGGTCCACGGGGGCGCTGCAGCCGCCTGTAGGCCCAGGCCGTGCACATGCGCTGAAAGGAAAGACGCTACTAATGCTGCAGGGATTGCCAATGAATGTCATTTCAACCCAGATACAGCACCCTGGCCGACTCAAGTAATTTTTCCTCGCGCCCAAGAGGGCCTAGGCCTCGTGGATTGGCCCCAATCTGTAGATACTGAGCGGAAAAATAATTTTTTTAAAGCTCAAAGCGCTCACACTGAAACAGGCTCTCCAGCCTGTGAAGCCAGCATGCCACACATGATCAGTGGGGCTGAGACATGTGACCAGGCGCAGTGCACTGACCCAGCTACACCTTTAAATAACGACCCTTCATCTGGAAGTCTGCAACTTCTTGAAGAAACTGCAGAAAAGCACGCTGTCTCCACCACAGATTACCGTATTTCTGGGTGTACGAGTCATTTCCATTTTATTCAAGGCAGCCATGTCCTGCGTGCTGTGCACGCCACTAAAAACATGTGCTCTACAGGAGGGCGCTGTGGAGCGCTGATGGAGTAAGACGTGCTTCGTGTCAGCTCCTCCGGGACATGCATTTAATATACATTTTTGCACCTTTTAACATCCTTTTTCTGGCATAGACTGGTTTTTATTATCGAAGAAATACACATATTCGTTGCCCAAAGTGTGACCACCGAGGATAAATATGGGAAAACACGACAGAGCGGCTCGCAGCGAGGCCAGTCACGAGGCTACAGTGGAGCTTGATGCTAATAGCACACTGCTAGCCAAACTGAAGGAGATGATCGACAAACTACGCACCGATCTCATCAACAGGTTTGAGACTATAGCTTCGGCTATTATTAAGAAGGAGGTTACAGCTGTTTTGACAAAATTGGAAGCTAGAATGACCTCGGCCGAAGCTAATATATCTGACCTGGAGCGGGCGGCTAATGACTGGGAATGAGAAGCTAACCACCATGGAGGCCCGGATCACCTCCCTAAACATGACAGTGGACACATTGACAAAAAAATGCGAGGACTTGGAGGGTCGTTCCAGACTGAATAACATTCGGCTCGTGGGGGTACCGGAGGGCCACGACGTTCGTGTCAACGCTGCTTCAAAACCTGCTCGGCCTCGAAACTAGGCCTTCCATCGACCAGGCCCACCGCGACCCGCGGACCAGACCAACGGAGGGAAAGCCCCCGTGCCCGCTCGTGGTCCGGGTCGCCCTGCTTCAGGATCAAAATGAGATTTTGCGGAGGGCTCGGGAGTCGTCTCCTCTGCTTTATGAAGGAAAACGTGTCCTCATCTTTCCTGACTACTCACCCACAGTGGCTAAAAAACGTGAAAAGTTTGTGGCGGTGAAGAGGGAGCTTCACTCCTGCCCTGGTGTGAAGTTTGGGCTGCTTTTTCCTGCTACGCTGCGAATCACTCTCCCGAATGGTCAAACTCACAAATTCGAGGATTCAGACCTGGCTACAGACTTTGTTAAAAAAAAACATTAAAAATGTGGTCGATTCATCCGTGTTATAAACTCGAAATGGTGCTGTTAAATGCCATTTATCCACAGGGCCTGTTCGCGCTCGTTCGGGCTCGTTCGTAACTAGTTAACAACTAGTTATGGAGTGTACCCACAGGGGCCTGTTCACGTGAAACCAGACCTATTTTGGTGCCTGCCTCACTGAGGTACAAAGGTCCAGTTCTTTAGGGTCCAGTTATGACATCAGCACAGTGTGGTCACTGATTGGTCAGGGGGCGTATTCCTAGGTCGGAGGGCGGAGATTCAGTCTTCCAGGAAATGCAAACTGCCATCCCGCCAAACTCTAGAACAACAAGTTGGAGGAGCACATTTTTGAGAATTAACACAGGCTAATAATTATGTCACACCGTGGTCAAACGCGGAGGTTCAGGCTTTTCTGTATTTGCTGGCCGATGAAAATATTCAGAGGGAGCTGGATGGAGTGACGTGCAATGAAAAGATTTTTCAAGAGGTGTCTGCGCAGGTAGGGGTGGGCGATATGACTCAAAAATTATATCGTGATATTTCAGAGTATATCACGATAACGATAAATTTCGTGATATAACCCAAAAAAAAAAATCAAATGTATTTATTTGACAAAATTAACTTAACATGTTGCTTTGCAGTATTATATAAAATTTTAAAAAACAACAAGGGGTAATTTTACTGAAATTACTTTATTTAGTAAAGTATTTAGTCTCCAAGTAAAACTACACCTGCACTTTAGTTTTTGTGGTGGTTTTTTAATCTATATTTTGTGCAGACTTTTTCAATCTAAATAACAGATCATTTTTAAAGTATATATTTTTTTCAGAGATTACCTGGCTAACATCAGTCTGTCAGGAGATGTGGCAGTGAAGAAATATGTTTATAAAAAATGTTACATACAGCTCCTTTAAATGAGCTGTAACTTCTACAAGTTGATCAGCTGACCCTGCTTGTTCATGTTTCAGCTTCATCTCTTCATGCAGGAATATCTCTCATATCCTCTGATTCATTTTTTTAAACTGATCTGTGTCTGATGTGGACGGACTGTGGAGCCGCACGTGTTTGTGACACAGTTTACAGCGGGGACGCGCAGCGAGACATGCAGCTCCGAGCTGCGCGGAGCGGAGCAGGGCGGGGGAGGAGGGGAGGAGGGACAGCTGTCTGTGCGGCTGCAGAGCAGGGGAGAGAAGTTGAGACGCGCGCGCATTGTTTTTAACATTTTAGCAGTAATTAATTAGCGTTTTACACCAGTAGACTGGTGATGGGGAGGTGCGCAGTTGTTAAAAGCGCTCGGGTGTTAAGGGGCGGGGCGCCCTGACGTATTACGTCATGAAATTAGCATATCATGATATAAGATTTTTGCCCGGGCAAGCTTTTTATACCGGTATTACCGGTAACGATATGATATGGCCCAGCCCTATGCGCAGGTGAGTGTTTTCTAACTTTAAAGGGGACCACACATGCAAAATTCACTTTTTAATGTTTTTTTACTAAACTTTGGGTATTTACTTCATAAAAAAACAGTCCTTGTGCCAAAAAAATGCACCCAGTGGTTTATTTACTCTAAGTAGATTTATTTATTTTTGATAAATACACCAGGATTCACACTTCCTGCATTTATTGACGTCACAAGCCGCCAGCCAATCAGATCAAACCTGAGTCCAGCCCCTCACCTAGCAACCCCTGGTTAGGCTCAACCCACTTCTGTATTAAACACATGACTGTTGTTTTTCATGATTTCATCTCATCTTTTGTTTATATGTTCTTAATTTCATGTGTACAGCACTTTGTTGCAGCTGTGTTTTTTTAAATGGCTTTATAAATAAAGTATAATTGTTATTTTTATGTTTTAGTTCAATTTTTAGTGTATTTGCGATCGCTGCCAACGCGCAGCCGGCAAAAATTAAACGAGCGGACCACAGGCGGAAGGACCGGGTTCGACGGGACCCTCTTCCGGCGCGATGGAGCGGAGCTTCAACTGTACAGCCTTGCAGCAGCCTCGCAGCAGGCTCGCAGCAAGAGGACCTTCTCCTTACAGATTAATTTACGGGAGACACTTGGTGAACTTTGTGTTGTCTTCACTGGAACAGCGATAACTCCCAAAATCTCATCGCGTGCAACGAGCGGAGCTGGCGAAAACCGGAAGAGGAACAAGCTAACATTAGCTTCGGATTCGGGTGGTCTAATGCTAAAAGGAGCAGCAAACTGCGGCGCGCTCAGACGGGTTTCGGTAAGTTATCTTAAGCTAACACTAACAGTAAGTCAAATGAGTAATAAAAAAAGAGCTAATTTTAAAACAACAACACATTACAGATACTGGCTGTTACAGAGGGCGTGAACAGATCGTTGAAGGGCGTGGACTTCAAGAAACCGGTCGTTCAAAACGAAAGTTAAAAATGGCAGAATTAAAAAGGGTATAATTGATTATCTAATAATTATTTTGTGCATTAAATTGAAGGAATAGGGTCTGGATATCCCACAGAAATACCATAAAAATTTAAAAAATACATCTGAGGTCCCCTTTAAGCATATTTCCAGTGAGTCATGCAACTGTTTCTTAGCTTTTTTGGACTGCGGAAAGACCGTTTCAGAGACTGACTTCCGGCAACAGCCGAGAGGCTTTTAGGAAAAAAGAAAAAAAAAAAAGATGGCGGAACGGCTCGTTTCTCTGAAATTTAACAAGAAAAGCACCTAAACAATTATTTGTTAGCTCAAAATTGTAGCAGAGGTGTGTCTCAGTCTAACGTTTTCTTAATAAATGTACTTTAATGGTCTAATCAGCTTTATTTAAACTAGTTTTGCGCTTGGTGCTCCGTGAACGCAGGGGACAGAACCAGGAAGTAGGAGCGCAGCTCTTTCTCTGAAATTTAACAAGAAAAGCACCTAAACAATTATTTGTTAGCTCAAAATTGTAGCAGAGGTGTGTCTGAGTCTATCATTTGCTTAATAAATGCACTTTAATGGTCAAATTCGCCGAGTTGGCAGCTGTTTTCAAGGTTCGAAGCAGAGCAGAATGTGGATGTATGGCAGGCCGTTTGAGTCATTAATAGCGAGTGAAGATTCTCAGTCATCCAGGACATGGTAAATTCTAAAAAGTGCAAGGAAGGAAAAAAAAGTATAATAAATAAAGTCCAGTTGTTTTTGTCTTGAACTTTTTTGAATTTATCATTATAGCCACGTTTTCATATTACGTGATACAACCGCCAACTTCATGCCATACATGTTACTGCTGCTATCTACAGTACTTTCTGTTTTTGTTTTTGGTTTGTTTTGGTTCAGTCAGAATAAATGGAAACGGTCATATCTCAGTCCAAAAATGGTTTATAAATATGGGGAAAAATCCATAAATTTGTCACTTAGGCCTATAGGCCTGTATTAATGTGTAATGTGATTTATTTCAGGTTAATCAGTCAGTTCCTGTGTAAAGATCCTCTAGCCGTGGGTGTCCTTGGAGAAGGATGGGACAAGTCACTGCACTGTAAAGCAAGTATGCCATGACAGAAACACTCCAAACTTTGAAAATTACAGATAAAAGCAAAGGATAATGATGTTTAGAGGAGATTATAACAATAATTTTGTGTTGTTTGTCAGATGGGGCAGTGAAAACAGCCAGCCAGACATATGAAGCCATCGCTGAACTGCTGCATCAGGATCTGATCTTGTGACTCCAGACTACACATCAACTGCAGCCGAACAGACCTCAGAGCTTCTCCTGATGCTCTGCTCTCCTGCACCTTGTCCACATTGTGCCAAAGATGTCCTCGGTGCCTCAGTTAAAAAAAAAACAGTCCTGCATTGACAACACAAACAGGTCCTATGAACTCAGCAGATGTCATACAAGCTCAGTTTGTGACGGAGCAGGGGTACTGTGACTTCATGGTGTTTTTCATTCAACCTTTATTTAGTCAGGTAAATCTCATTGAGCCTCGTGGACTCTTTTACAAAAGCGACCTGCTACAAACTAAAGAACTTTAGTTCTGGGTCAGATGACTTTATTCACAGAGGATTGTGTCTGATGGTGAGTTCTTTACAGAAGCAGTGAAAAATGTAGAAATGTTCTACAGGTCAGCATTTTTACCTGAGCTATTGGCCAAATTTTACTTTTAATTATTGTTACATGTTTTGGAACAACAGGTTAAGATTCCAGTGATGATATTTTAAGTTCATATTTCATACATAACTGCAGATTTAGTAATATGTTTTTCTGTTTCTACAAATAACACCAATCTTTCATTTTTTTAAACTGTTACAATTTTATTGACATGTAACATTTACAGTATTTAAATAAAGTTGCTTTGATATTTTGATTGGAATTGATTGATTACATATTGTTAAGTTTATATTACAAATGTTTTAGTTTGGAACACACTTGTTGATCAACTGGGACAATGGAGCGGCGCAGATTTTTTAGGATGCATGCCACTTTCAGTTTTGTCCAAAGTAGTGTACTCCACCATCATCAATGTGTGTATATATAATATATATATATATATATATGTATATATGTGTACCGTAAACACCGGTGTATAATACGCACTTTTATTGCTCATTTGAATGTCCTGCGTATTATACACCGAAGCGTATTATCTACAGATTTTTTCCCATATTTTTAGACCCATTTTTGGCTCTGATTCGCTGTTTTTCATTTTGGCCTAAAAATGGTGCAGTACCAGTTTCGGCCGCTATGGGCGCTAATGCACCCTGTAGTCTGTTTACCTGCAGACTGTACCTGGAGGCGTATCCTGGCGCCATCTAGTGGCCATAAAAAAGACTGTCACGGCAGCGCGTATTATACACCGAAGCGTATTATCTACCGATTTTTCTGATTTATTTCCAAATATTGGCCAAAGCGTATTATACACCGGAGCGTATTATACACCGGTGTTTACGGTATATGTATGTACTGTATATATAAATATATATGTATGTACAGTATATATTATGTATGTATGTGTACATATATGTGTATATATACACACATATGTATGTATATATATAAACACGTGTGTGTGTGTATATATATATACTCACGCATATGTTTGTATGTGTACACATGTATGTATATACAATATATATACATATATGTGTATATATACACACACATATATATATATATATATATATATATACTGTATATGAACATTTGTCTGTGGCTGAAAAAGCCACAGACAAAGCAGAATGTTCAAAAAAGAAACAAGCTCATCCACTTTGGTTGTGTGTTCTTTTCCAGCTCTTCTTCTAATGTGTGTGTTAGTGGTTAATAAAGAGCTTAATGTATCACTAGCGCCACCAGCTGGTTAGAAGCGTTGATATTAATGATCCACCCACTGCAGGAGAACTACCCGCCCACTGCAGGAGAACTTCACGCCCACTAAAGGGGTCCTAAGTGCGCAGTGGGTACAGAAATAAACCGGTCCCATAGGAACTGGCCCAAACTAGCCACAATGGGACCTTACAGGAACCAGACCTGTGGATAAGAGGCATAAGTGCCCTGTTTACACATTCTGATGGTGGTTTCCACTCTGACTGCTTATCTTGTTTGGGCCTTTCGGCCTAAAAGGTATATTTAGGACATGATCATACATCTATATTATGTAGATTACAACACTTTGGGCATTATAATTGCTGTATAACGTATTTTTGTCCTATAACATCCACAATACATCCATCCATTTTCTTCCGCTTATCCGGGGTCGGGTCGCGGGGGTAGCAGCCTAAGTAGGGAGGCCCAGACTTCCCTCTCCCCAGCCACTTGGAGCAGCTCCTATGGGGGAATCCCAAGGCGTTCCCAGGCCAGCTGAGAAACCATCATGTCCTATAACAGTACCTTTAAAATATCACATGAATATAACATGATCATGATCTACCTCAGATGTTTATTTCTTGGCCTTTTATATACTTATATATATATATATATATATATATATATATATATATATATATATATATATATATATATTATATATATTAGGCATGTAACGGTTGTAGTTGGTGTACCGAACCGAAAAGGTACGGAGGTGGACCGAACCGAACGTGCTGTACCGAAACGGTTATTTTTTCACTCATTGAATGTTAATATGTGCGCCGCGGAACAAAATTTCCTGGGCGCGTTTCAGCACGGAGCTATTATCTCGCAGCACGCGCAGCATTAGCCGTTAGCTTCTCGCTGCGGTTTCCTGTTTGTTAACGTTATGGTTTTCTTGTTAAAAGACGAGCGCACAAAGCTGTGTGTGTGGACGTTTTTTCATGAAGACTGGATCTGCAGCAGCAACACGTCTAACGTGAACGCGCTGGAAACTACGTCATCAGAACGTGAACGAGCTGTTACAAAGTACGCTAACCACACAGCTGCATTTAAACAACTTCTACAAAGTGCGCTAACAACACAGCTGCATTTAAACAACTTCATCAGGTAATTTAGATGGGTCCAGATCAATAACACAAACTGTATGAGTTTTTAAAGCTCTGAATCTAAGTCTGAAAGTTTTTAATGCACAGTTGATCCTTGCTATGAGACATCCATCACGTCAACACTTAAGTCAAAAAGTTCAGCTCTTTATGAAAAAACTAAAACTGATGGTCAACAAGTCCTGGAGCTGATTTAAACCCTGCCCTGATGATGAGTGAGATATTCAACCGTTCAAGAGGTATTGTTATTTTATTATAATTATTATTTATAATTTATTATTATTTAAAATTATAATCTTATTAACTTATTTTTTTACCTCTGTGTTTTATTTCCAGTATTTCCAGTTACAGAGGTAGCTGCTCTCCTTCCACTTCAGGGAAATCCACCAGAGATCACCTGCTGCAGCTAAGAAGTGTGTGATGACTGAATTGAACTCTGGAACTGTTCCAGGACCAGTCCCACCAAGAAGAGGTTGTGAGTAATGAGGACAAATACAGCCACACTGGTGCTACTGGACAAAAACTTTATTAGTTAAGATTGTAAACAGTCTGTTGCTGCTTATTGTTCTGGTTCTGACTGTTATTGTATTCATTAAGATTTTTATTATTTTTAATATAATTTATTTATTGTAGAGTGCTGTTTATTTAAAATATCATCCAAATGGGTCACTTTTATTTATTACTACAATACAATACAAACATATTTTTGGCATATTTTCAAAATAAACATTTTGTAAGTCTTTATTTTGTCTTTTTTTTTTGTACCGAAAATAAACCGAACCGAGCCCTCCTTGTAATTGAACCGAACCGAAATGTGATTTTAGCGTACCGTTACACCCCTAATATATATATATATATATATTTAGGCATGTAACGGTTGTAATGGGTTTACCGAACCGTTCCGGTACACCACGTTCGGTTCGGTCCACCTGCGTACCGTTTCGGTTATTTTTTCACTCATTAAACGTTCTTAACAGGGGAATATATGCACCGCGGAACAAAATTTCCTGGGCGCGTTTCAGCACGGACCTATTTTCGCGTGGCACGCGCAGCATTTAGCCGTTAGCATCTCGTGCGGTCTCCTGTTTTTGAACGTTATAACTTTCTTTTTAAAAGACGAGCGCACGCGCAGCTTGTGTGGACTTTGTTTCATGAAGACTGCAGCAGCTGAGTGCGTGATGCAGCTCTCTGCAGCAACAACACATCACGTGAACGCGCTGGAAACTGTGTCATCCGAACGTGAATGAAGAGCTGCATTAAAACTACTTAATCCGAACGTGAACAGCAGCTGTATTAAAACTACTACTTCATCAGGTAATCACAGCGGTCCAGAGCAATAACACAAGCTGTACGTTTTTAAATCTCTGAATCTGTCTGAACGTTGTTATATGCGCAGGTTTTAAAGTTACTGAGCGTTGCTATGAGACATTCATCACGTCAACACTTCAAAAAGTTCAGCTCTTTATGAAAAAACTAACTGATGTTGTCAACAACAAGCCCTGGACCAGATTAAAGCCCTGCCTGCCATGATGAAGAGTGAGAGATTCAATTGTTCAAGAGGTATTGTTTTATTATTATCTAAATAATCTTTTTTTTTTAAATCATAATCTTATTAACTTGTTTTTTTTAATCTCTTTTGTTTTTTATTTCCAGTCTGTGACAGAGGTAAATCCACCTGCAGCTAAGTGATGACTGAACTGAACTCTGAACTGTTCCCACAGTCCCACCTGTCCCACCAAGAAGAAGTTGTGAGTACAGTAATGAGGAAAAATACAGCCACACTGCTGCTACTGAACAAAAACTTGATTAGTTAGATTGTAAACAGTCTGTTGCTGCTTATTGTTCTGACTGTTATTGTATTTATTAAGATTTTTATTATTGTTAGTATAGTTTATTTATTGTAGAGTGCTGTTTATTTAAAATCAGAGTCAGAGAGTCTTTATTGTCATTTGCACCGCATGTGGTACATGTGATGAAAACGAGATTATGTACACGGGGTCCCAGTTACATCCAACAACAAATGCAAGAGAAAAACAGTAATAACATCTAGAATTAACTAAGAAAAACATCAACTAGTAATACACTAAGCCCTAATATAGTGGAAAAACATCATTATAAACAGCAGCACGAACATGAGTCTGTATGAGCAGATGGTCACAGATGAACACAGCAACAAGAAAACAGATCAGCATCAGCATGATGTGATATTTTGCAGTGTTTATTCTTATTATTTATTCATGAGTCTAACAGCCTCAGGGTAGAAGCTGTTCCTCAGTCTAGTGGTTCTACATTTGATGCTCCTCAACCTCCGTCCTGAGGGGAGTGGGGCAAAGAGTGAGTGTGCTGGGTGAGTGAGGTCTTTCATGATGCAGGTGGCTCTTTTCCTGCATCTGGAGGTGTAAATGTCTGTGATGGTGGGGAGACTGACTCCGACAGACCTCTGTGCAGCCTTCACCACTCTCTGTAGAGCTTTCCTCTCTGCAACTGTGCAGCCTCCATGCCACACGTTGATGCTGGAGCACAGGACGCTTTCCACTGCACACCTGTAGGAGGAGGTGAGAACTGGGCTGCTCAGACCAGCTCGTCTCAGCCGTCTGAGGAAGTAGAGTCTTTGATGACCTTTCTTGATCAGGCTGGTGGTGTTGTTGGTCATCCAAATGGGTCACTTTTATTTATTACTACAATACAATACAAACATATTTTTGGCACATTTTCAAAATAAACATTTTGTAAGTCTTTATTTTGTAAAAAAAAAAAATTAAAAAATTTGTACCGAAAAAAAAAATAAACCGAACCGAGCTCTCCTTGTAGTTGAACCGAACCGAAATGTGATTTTAGCGTACCGTTACACCCCTAATATATATATATATATATATATATATATATATATATATATATATATATATATATATA
>JBBPBX010017793.1:29457-46388 GCA_038048925.1 Garcialebias charrua | reverse complement strand
AAGTGGACAGCCCTGCCTGATTCCTCGTTTAACTGGTATTGGAGAGCTCAAGCCTCCTCCCACCTTTACAGTGCAGCACGCCTCGCTATACAGGAGCTTTACAGGAGGAAGAAAGAGAGACAGGAAGAGAGAGAGAGAGAGACAGACAGCTCCTTAACTGACTGATGAGGTGTTTTATGTTTTATAAGTGATAATTGATAATATACAATATTAGATAATAATCGATCATAGTTGATAACTGATCATTTAAATTTTATAATTAATTATAATTGATCATTATATTTGATAATTTATAATAACTGACTTGATACTAATATAATTGATATAAGATAATTGATCATATTTTATAATGGGTATTTCTTAAAGGGGACCACACATGCAAAATTCACTTTTTAATGTTTTTTTACTAAACTTTGGGTATTTACTTCATAAAAAAACAGTCCTTGTGCCAAAAAAATGCACCCAGTGGTTTATTTACTCTAAGTAGATTTATTTATTTTTGATAAATACACCAGGATTCACACTTCCTGCATTTATTGACGTCACAAGCCGCCAGCCAATCAGATCAAACCTGAGTCCAGCCCCTCACCTAGCAACCCCTGGTTAGGCTCAACCCACTTCTGTATTAAACACATGACTGTTGTTTTTCATGATTTCATCTCATCTTTTGTTTATATGTTCTTAATTTCATGTGTACAGCACTTTGTTGCAGCTGTGTTTTTTTAAATGGCTTTATAAATAAAGTATAATTGTTATTTTTATGTTTTAGTTCAATTTTTAGTGTATTTGCGATCGCTGCCAACGCGCAGCCGGCAAAAATTAAACGAGCGGACCACAGGCGGAAGGACCGGGTTCGACGGGACCCTCTTCCGGCGCGATGGAGCGGAGCTTCAACTGTACAGCCTTGCAGCAGCCTCGCAGCAGGCTCGCAGCAAGAGGACCTTCTCCTTACAGATTAATTTACGGGAGACACTTGGTGAACTTTGTGTTGTCTTCACTGGAACAGCGATAACTCCCAAAATCTCATCGCGTGCAACGAGCGGAGCTGGCGAAAACCGGAAGAGGAACAAGCTAACATTAGCTTCGGATTCGGGTGGTCTAATGCTAAAAGGAGCAGCAAACTGCGGCGCGCTCAGACGGGTTTCGGTAAGTTATCTTAAGCTAACACTAACAGTAAGTCAAATGAGTAATAAAAAAAGAGCTAATTTTAAAACAACAACACATTACAGATACTGGCTGTTACAGAGGGCGTGAACAGATCGTTGAAGGGCGTGGACTTCAAGAAACCGGTCGTTCAAAACGAAAGTTAAAAATGGCAGAATTAAAAAGGGTATAATTGATTATCTAATAATTATTTTGTGCATTAAATTGAAGGAATAGGGTCTGGATATCCCACAGAAATACCATAAAAATTTAAAAAATACATCTGAGGTCCCCTTTAAAAAATGACAATATCAGATACTTGATAATAGATCATAATTGATCATTTATATGTGATAATAATTGATAACATTAGATAATTGATATTTGATAGATTACATTTGATCATTTTTATTTGATAACGGGTAATATTTTATAATTGATAACTGATATTTGATAATAATTGATAATAGTTGATCATAATTGATCATTTATGTATGAGCTCAGTTAAAGGATGACTTTCTTACAGGAAGTTGTAAAAATATTTTAATCTGATGTTTCAGCAGAAAATAAATAAACTGAAACTGTCACGAATGGGTTTTTGGATTCAAAGACAGCCAGACACAGGAGTGCAAAAAACAAGAACAGTTTTTATTATATTTGCTGCTGGTTGCTGGAGTCAGGGTCCAAGGTGAGAGTCCAAACTTGAAAGACAGAGAGGTTAGTGACTTGGTGAGGATGAGGGGATACTGTGAATATAGTAAAAGTCACTAACCTTCTCAGTCTGTGTGTGGCAGGTGGAATCCAGAGGGAAAGTCAAAAGCAGTCAGGGTCGTTTCCATGGTCAGAAGTGCAGATAAATCCAAATGGGGCAAGGCAAGGCGAGGAGTCAAAAAACAGGCAGCGGTTCGTGGTCAAAGCAAGGATTCAAGGCATGAACAAGATTCTATGATTAAAGGCTTCACTATCAGGGACTGATAGGGACTGAGCAGGGACTGAGGAAGGTACAGTATAGAAAACTTGGCCCAGAGCATGGTTTTTACTAGCTGCATCTGAAGGTCCAGCTTAGTCAAGGAGCCCTCAGGCCCAGAACGCCACTCCTGTTCTGACTTTGAATCCATGTTGGCTGAATTATTACACCTCTCATGGTCCCTGATTTTGAAGCCATCATAGTTTCCTGTTTCATGCCACAGACTGGATTAGCTTGCCTAGTTTTGACCTCACGCCTGCACTACGGATTCTTTGCCTTGCCTGCCCCTCTTTGGATATTGTCTGCCTCTCTGACCACGATTGGACTCCTGGCCACCTGGACCCTGACCCCATCTCTCCAGCTACCAGCCGTAAATTAATAAAAACTGTTCTTGTTTTTTGCACTCCTGTCTCTGACTATCTTTGAATCCAAAAACACAGTTCGTGACAGAAACGTTCAGAAAGAGCCGAACACCTCCAGTTGGAGGAGACTCCACCTTCAGCGCCTCCAGGAGACTCCACCTTCAGCGCCTCCAGGAGACTCCACCTTCAGCGCCTTAAGGTGACTCCTTCAGCGCCTCCAGAAGGAGGTGACTCCACCTTCAGTACCTAAAAAAGCAGGTGACTCCACCTTCAGAACCTCCAGGAGACTCCACCTTCAGTGCCTTAAGGTGACTCCTTCAGCGCCTCCAGAAGGAGTAGACTAAACCTTCAGTACCTAAAAGAGGTGACTCCACCTTCAGAACCTCCAGGAGACTCCACCTTCAGCGCCTTAAGGTGACTCCTTCAGCGCCTCCAGAAGGAGGTGACTCCACCTTCAGGACCTTAAAGAGGTGACTCCACCTTCAGAACCTCCAGGAGACTCCACCTTCAGCGACTTAAGGTGACTCCTTCAGCGCCTCCAGAAGGAGGTGACTCCACCTTCAGTACCTAAAAAAGCAGGTGACTCCACCTTCGGAACCTCCAGGAGACTCCACCTTCAGCGCCTTAAGGTGACTCCTTCAGCGCCTCCAGAAGGAGTAGACTACACCTTCAGTACCTAAAAGAGGTGACTCCACCTTCAGAACCTCCAGGAGACTCCACCTTCAGCGCCTTAAGGTGACTCCTTCAGCGCCTCCAGAAGGAGGTGACTCCACCTTCAGGACCTAAAAGAGGTGACTCCACCTTCAGAACCTCCAGGAGACTCCACCTTCAGTGCCTCCAGAAGGAGGTGACTCCACCTTCAGTACCTAAAAAAGCAGGTGACTCCACCTTCAGAACCTCCAGGAGACTCCACCTTCAGCGCCTTAAGGTGACTCGTTCAGCGCCTCCAGAAGGAGTAGACTCCACCTTCAGTACCTAAAAGAGGTGACTCCACCTTAAGAAACTCCAGGAGACTCCACCTTCAGCGCCTTAAGGTGACTCCTTCAGCGCCTCCAGAAGAGGTGACTCCACCTTCAGTACCTAAAAGAGGTGACTCCACCTTCAGAACCTCCAGGAGACTCCACCTTCAGCGCCTCCAAAGGAGGTGACTCCACCTTCAGTACCTAAAAAAGCAGGTGACTCCACCTTCAGAACCTCCAGGAGACTCCACCTTCAGCGCCTTAAGGTGACTCCTTCAGCGCCTCCAGAAGGAGGTGACTCCACCTTCAGTACCTCCAGAAGGAGGAGACTCCACCTTCAGTACCTCCAGAAGGAGGAGACTCCACCTTCAGTACCTCCAGAAGGAGGAGACTCCACCTTCAGTACCTAAAAGAGGTGACTCCACCTTCAGTACCTCCAGAAGGAGGAGACTCAACCTTCAGTACCTCCAGAAGAAAGTGACTCCACCTTCAGTACCTCCAGATGGAGGAGACTACACCTTCAGTACCTCCAGAAGGAGGTGACTCCACCTTCAGTACCTCCAGAAGGAGGTGACTCCACCTTCAGTACCTCCAGAAGGAGACTCCACCTTCAGAACCTCCAGGAGACTCCACCTTCAGCGCCTTAAGGTGACTCCTTCAGCGCCTCCAGAAGGAGGTGACTCCACCTTCAGTACCTCCAGAAGGAGGTGACTCCACCTTCAGTACCTCCAGAAGGAGGTGACTCCACCTTCAGTACCTCCAGGAGACTCCACCTTCAGCGCCTTAAGGTGACTCCTTCAGTGCCTCCAGAAGGAGGTGACTCCACCTTCAGTACCTCCAGAAGGAGGTGACTCCACCTTCAGTACCTCCAGAAGGAGGTGACTCCACCTTCAGTACCTCCAGAAGGAGGTGACTCCACCTTCAGTACCTCCAGAAGGAGGTGACTCCACCTTCAGTACCTCCAGAAGGAGGTGACTCCACCTTCAGTACCTCCAGAAGGAGGTGACTCCACCTTCAGTACCTCCAGAAGGAGGTGACTCCACCTTCAGTACCTCCAGAAGGAGGTGACTCCACCTTCAGTACCTCCAGAAGGAGGTGACTCCACCTTCAGTACCTCCAGAAGGAGGTGACTCCACCTTCAGTACCTCCAGAAGGAGGTGACTCCACCTTCAGTACCTCCAGAAGGAGGTGACTCCACCTTCAGTACCTCCAGAAGGAGGTGACTCCACCTTCAGTACCTCCAGAAGGAGGTGACTCCACCTTCAGTACCTCCAGAAGGAGGTGACTCCACCTTCAGTACCTCCAGAAGGAGGTGACTCCACCTTCAGTACCTCCAGAAGGAGGTGACTCCACCTTCAGTACCTCCAGAAGGAGGTGACTCCACCTTCAGTACCTCCAGAAGGAGGTGACTCCACCTTCAGTACCTCCAGAAGGAGGTGACTCCACCTTCAGTACCTCCAGAAGGAGGTGACTCCACCTTCAGTACCTCCAGAAGGAGGTGACTCCACCTTCAGTACCTCCAGAAGGAGGTGACTCCACCTTCAGTACCTCCAGAAGGAGGTGACTCCACCTTCAGTACCTCCAGAAGGAGGTGACTCCACCTTCAGTACCTCCAGAAGGAGGTGACTCCACCTTCAGTACCTCCAGAAGGAGGTGACTCCACCTTCAGTACCTCCAGAAGGAGGTGACTCCACCTTCAGTACCTCCAGAAGGAGGTGACTCCACCTTCAGTACCTCCAGAAGGAGGTGACTCCACCTTCAGTACCTCCAGAAGGAGGTGACTCCACCTTCAGTACCTCCAGAAGGAGGTGACTCCACCTTCAGTACCTCCAGAAGGAGGTGACTCCACCTTCAGTACCTCCAGAAGGAGGTGACTCCACCTTCAGTACCTCCAGAAGGAGGTGACTCCACCTTCAGTACCTCCAGAAGGAGGTGACTCCACCTTCAGTACCTCCAGAAGGAGGTGACTCCACCTTCAGTACCTCCAGAAGGAGGTGACTCCACCTTCAGTACCTCCAGAAGGAGGTGACTCCACCTTCAGTACCTCCAGAAGGAGGTGACTCCACCTTCAGTACCTCCAGAAGGAGGTGACTCCACCTTCAGTACCTCCAGAAGAAGGTGACTCCACCTTCAGTACCTCAAGAAGGAGGTGACTCCACCTTCAGCGCCTCTAGTTGGAGGAGACTCCACCTTCAGCGCCTCTAGTTGGAGGAGACTCCACCTTCAGCGCCTCTAGTTGGAGGAGACTCCACCTTCAGCGCCTCTAGTTGGAGGAGACTCCACCTTCAGCGCCTCTAGTTGGAGGAGACTCCACCTTCAGCGCCTCTAGTTGGAGGAGACTCCACCTTCAGCGCCTCTAGTTGGAGGAGACTCCACCTTCAGCGCCTCTAGTTGGAGGAGACTCCACCTTCAGCGCCTCTAGTTGGAGGAGACTCCACCTTCAGCGCCTCCAGGTAGAGGCGTCTTCACCTTCAGCGCCTCCAGTTGGAGGAGACTCCACCTTCAGCGCCTCCAGTTAGAGGCGTCTCCACCTTCAGCGCCTCTAGTTGGAGGAGACTCCACCTTCAGCGCCTCTAGTTGGAGGAGACAGTTGGAGGAGACTCCACCTTCAACGCCTCTAGTTGGAGGAGACTCCACCTTCAGCGCCTCTAGTTGGAGGAGACCATCATCAGCGCCTCTAGTTGGAGGAGACTCCATCATCAGCGCCTCTAGTTGGAGGAGACTCCATCATCAGCGCCTCCAGTTAAGAGGCGTCTCCACCTTCAGCGCCTCCAGTTAGAGGCGTCTCCACCTTCAGCGCCTCTAGTTGGAGGAGACTCCAGTTGGAGAAGACCCCACCTTCAGCGCCTCTAGTTGGAGGAGACTCCAGTTGGAGGAGACCCCACCTTCAGCGCCTCTAGTTGGAGGAGACTCCAGTTGGAGGAGACTCCACCTTCAGCGCCTCTAGTTGGAGGAGACTCCAGTTGGAGGAGACTCCATCTTCAGCGCCTCTAGTTGGAGGAGACTCCACCTTCAGCACCTCTAGTTGGAGGAGACTCCACCTTCAGCGCCTCATGTTGGAGTAGACTCCACCTTCAGCGCCTCTAGTTGGAGGAGACTCCACCTTCAGCGCCTCTAGTTGGAGGAGACTCCACCTTCAGCGCCTCTAGTTGGAGGAGACTCCACCTTCAGCGCCTCCAGTTAGAGGCGTCTCCACCTTCAGCGCCTCTAGTTGGAGACTCCACCTTCAGCGCCTCTAGTTGGAGGAGACTCCACCTTCAGCTCCTCCAGTTAGAGGCGTCTTCACCTTCAGCACCTTTAGTTGGAGGAGACTCCACCTTCAGCGCCTCCAGTTCGAGGCGTCTCCACCTTCAGCGCCTCTAGTTGGAGGAGACTCCACCTTCAGCGCCTCTAGTTGGAGGAGACTCCACCTTCAGCGCCTCTAGTTGGAGGAGACTCGAGTTGGAGGAGACTCCACCTTCAGCGCCTCTATTTGGAGGAGACTCCACCTTCAGCGCCTCTAGTTGGAGGAGACTCCACCTTCAGCGCCTCTAGTTGGAGGAGACTCCAGTTGGAGGAGACTCCACCTTCAACGCCTCTAGTTGGAGGAGACTCCACCTTCAGCTCCTCCAGTTAGAGGCGTCTTCACCTTCAGCGCCTCCAGTTGGAGAAGACCCCACCTTCAGCGCCTCTAGTTGGAGGAGACCCCACCTTCAGCGCCTCTAGTTGGAGGAGACTCCAGTTGGAGGAGACTCCACCTTCAGCGCCTCTAGTTGGAGGAGACTCCAGTTGGAGGAGACTCCTTCAGCGCCTCTAGTTGGAGGAGACTCCACCTTCAGCGCCTCTAGTTGGAGGAGACTCCACCTTCAGCGCCTCTTGTTGGAGGAGACTCCACCTTCAGCGCCTCTAGTTGGAGGAGACT
Organism: Garcialebias charrua; assembly: GCA_038048925.1. NCBI lineage: Eukaryota > Metazoa > Chordata > Actinopteri > Cyprinodontiformes > Rivulidae > Garcialebias > Garcialebias charrua. The sequence goes on along the minus strand of JBBPBX010017793.1, from coordinate 39,056 downwards.
CCACCTTCAGCGCCTCTAGTTGGAGGAGACTCCACCTTCAGCGCCTCTAGTTGGAGGAGACTCCACCTTCAGCGCCTCTAGTTGGAGGAGACTCCACCTTCAGCGCCTCTAGTTGGAGGAGACTCCACCTTCAGCGCCTCTAGTTGGAGGAGACTCCACCTTCAGCGCCTCCAGTTAGAGGCGTCTCCACCTTCAGCGCCTCTAGTTGGAGACTCCACCTTCAGCGCCTCTAGTTGGAGGAGACTCCACCTTCAGCTCCTCCAGTTAGAGGCGTCTTCACCTTCAGCGCCTCTAGTTGGAGGAGACTCCACCTTCAGCGCCTCCAGTTCGAGGCGTCTCCACCTTCAGCGCCTCTAGTTGGAGGAGACTCCACCTTCAGCGCCTCTAGTTGGAGGAGACTCCACCTTCAGCGCCTCTAGTTGGAGGAGACTCCAGTTGGAGGAGACTCCACCTTCAGCGCCTCTAGTTGGAGGAGACTCCAGTTGGAGGAGACTCCACCTTCAGCGCCTCTATGTTGGAGGAGACTCCACCTTCAGCGCCTCTAGTTGGAGGAGACTCCACCTTCAGCGCCTCTAGTTGGAGGAGACTCCAGTTGGAGGAGACTCCACCTTCAACGCCTCTAGTTGGAGGAGACTCCACCTTCAGCTCCTCCAGTTAGAGGCGTCTTCACCTTCAGCGCCTCCAGTTGGAGGCGTCTCCACCTTCAGCGCCTCTAGTTGGAGGAGACTCCAGTTGGAGGAGACTCCACCTTCAACGCCTCTAGTTGGAGGAGACTCCACCTTCAGCGCCTCTAGTTGGAGGAGACTCCACCTTCAGCGCCTCTAGTTGGAGGAGACTCCATCATCAGCCCCTCCAGTTAGAGGTGTCTCCACCTTCAGCGCCTCTAGTTGGAGGAGACTCCACCTTCAGTGCCTCTAGTTGGAGGAGACTCCACCTTCAGCGCCTCCAGTTAGAGGCGTCTCCACCTTCAGCGCCTCTAGTTGGAGGAGACTCCACCTTCAGTACCTCCAGTTGGAGACTCCACCTTCAGCGCCTCTAGTTGGAGGAGACTCCACCTTCAGCGCCTCTAGTTGGAGGAGACTCCACCTTCAGCGCCTCTAGTTGGAGGATACTCCACCTTCAGCGCCTCTAGTTGGAGGAGACTCCACCTTCAGCGCCTCTAGTTGGAGGAGACTCCACCTTCAGCGCCTCTAGTTGGAGGAGACTCCACCTTCAGCGCCTCTAGTTGGAGGAGACTCCACCTTCAGCGCCTCTAGTTGGAGGAGACTCCACCTTCAGCGCCTCTAGTTGGAGGAGACTCCACCTTCAGCGCCTCCAGTTGGAGGAGACTCCACCTTCAGCGCCTCCAGTTGGAGGAGACTCCACCTTCAGCGCCTCTAGTTGGAGGAGACTCCACCTTCAGCGCCTCTAGTTGGAGGAGACTCCACCTTCAGCGCCTCCAGTTGGAGGAGACTCCACCTTCAGCGCCTCCAGTTGGAGGAGACTCCACCTTCAGCGCCTCTAGTTGGAGGAGACTCCACCTTCAGCGCCTCCAGTTGGAGGAGACTCCACCTTCAGCGCCTCTAGTTGGAGGAGACTCCACCTTCAGCGCCTCTAGTTGGAGGAGACTCCACCTTCAGCGCCTCTAGTTGGAGGAGACTCCACCTTCAGCGCCTCTAGTTGGAGGAGACTCCACCTTCAGCGCCTCCAGTTGGAGACTCCACCTTCAGCGCCTCTAGTTGGAGGAGACTCCACCTTCAGCGCCTCTAGTTGGAGGAGACTCCACCTTCAACGCCTCTAGTTGGAGGAGACTCCACCTTCAGTACCTCCAGTTGGAGGTGACTCCACCTTCAGTACCTCCAGAAGGAGGTGACTCCACCTTCAGTACCTCCAGAAGAAGGTGACTCCACCTTCAGTACCTCCAGAAGAAGGTGACTCCACCTTCAGTACCTCAAGAAGGAGGTGACTCCACCTTCAGCGCCTCTAGTTGGAGGAGACTCCACCTTCAGCGCCTCTAGTTGGAGGAGACTCCACCTTCAGCGCCTCTAGTTGGAGGAGACTCCACCTTCAGCGCCTCTAGTTGGAGGAGACTCCACCTTCAGCGCCTCTAGTTGGAGGAGACTCCACCTTCAGCGCCTCTAGTTGGAGGAGACTCCACCTTCAGCGCCTCTAGTTGGAGACTCCACCTTCAGCGCCTCTAGTTGGAGGAGACTCCACCTTCAGCTCCTCCAGGTAGAGGCGTCTTCACCTTCAGCGCCTCCAGTTGGAGGAGACTCCACCTTCAGCGCCTCCAGTTAGAGGCGTCTCCACCTTCAGCGCCTCTAGTTGGAGGAGACTCCACCTTCAGCGCCTCTAGTTGGAGGAGACAGTTGGAGGAGACTCCACCTTCAACGCCTCTAGTTGGAGGAGACTCCACCTTCAGCGCCTCTAGTTGGAGGAGACCATCATCAGCGCCTCTAGTTGGAGGAGACTCCATCATCAGCGCCTCTAGTTGGAGGAGACTCCATCATCAGCGCCTCCAGTTAAGAGGCGTCTCCACCTTCAGCGCCTCCAGTTAGAGGCGTCTCCACCTTCAGCGCCTCTAGTTGGAGGAGACTCCAGTTGGAGAAGACCCCACCTTCAGCGCCTCTAGTTGGAGGAGACTCCAGTTGGAGGAGACCCCACCTTCAGCGCCTCTAGTTGGAGGAGACTCCAGTTGGAGGAGACTCCACCTTCAGCGCCTCTAGTTGGAGGAGACTCCAGTTGGAGGAGACTCCATCTTCAGCGCCTCTAGTTGGAGGAGACTCCACCTTCAGCACCTCTAGTTGGAGGAGACTCCACCTTCAGCGCCTCATGTTGGAGTAGACTCCACCTTCAGCGCCTCTAGTTGGAGGAGACTCCACCTTCAGCGCCTCTAGTTGGAGGAGACTCCACCTTCAGCGCCTCTAGTTGGAGGAGACTCCACCTTCAGCGCCTCCAGTTAGAGGCGTCTCCACCTTCAGCGCCTCTAGTTGGAGACTCCACCTTCAGCGCCTCTAGTTGGAGGAGACTCCACCTTCAGCTCCTCCAGTTAGAGGCGTCTTCACCTTCAGCACCTTTAGTTGGAGGAGACTCCACCTTCAGCGCCTCCAGTTCGAGGCGTCTCCACCTTCAGCGCCTCTAGTTGGAGGAGACTCCACCTTCAGCGCCTCTAGTTGGAGGAGACTCCACCTTCAGCGCCTCTAGTTGGAGGAGACTCGAGTTGGAGGAGACTCCACCTTCAGCGCCTCTATTTGGAGGAGACTCCACCTTCAGCGCCTCTAGTTGGAGGAGACTCCACCTTCAGCGCCTCTAGTTGGAGGAGACTCCAGTTGGAGGAGACTCCACCTTCAACGCCTCTAGTTGGAGGAGACTCCACCTTCAGCTCCTCCAGTTAGAGGCGTCTTCACCTTCAGCGCCTCCAGTTGGAGAAGACCCCACCTTCAGCGCCTCTAGTTGGAGGAGACCCCACCTTCAGCGCCTCTAGTTGGAGGAGACTCCAGTTGGAGGAGACTCCACCTTCAGCGCCTCTAGTTGGAGGAGACTCCAGTTGGAGGAGACTCCATCTTCAGCGCCTCTAGTTGGAGGAGACTCCACCTTCAGCACCTCTAGTTGGAGGAGACTCCACCTTCAGCGCCTCATGTTGGAGGAGACTCCACCTTCAGCGCCTCTAGTTGGAGGAGACTCCACCTTCAGCGCCTCTAGTTGGAGGAGACTCCACCTTCAGCGCCTCTAGTTGGAGGAGACTCCACCTTCAGCGCCTCTAGTTGGAGGAGACTCCACCTTCAGCGCCTCTAGTTGGAGGAGACTCCACCTTCAGCGCCTCTAGTTGGAGGAGACTCCACCTTCAGCGCCTCCAGTTGGAGGAGACTCCACCTTCAGCGCCTCTAGTTGGAGACTCCACCTTCAGCGCCTCTAGTTGGAGGAGACTCCACCTTCAGCTCCTCCAGTTAGAGGCGTCTTCACCTTCAGCGCCTCCAGTTGGAGGAGACTCCACCTTCAGCGCCTCCAGTTCGAGGCGTCTCCACCTTCAGCGCCTCTAGTTGGAGGAGACTCCACCTTCAGCGCCTCTAGTTGGAGGAGACTCCACCTTCAGCGCCTCTAGTTGGAGGAGACTCCAGTTGGAGGAGACTCCACCTTCAGCGCCTCTAGTTGGAGGAGACTCCAGTTGGAGGAGACTCCACCTTCAGCGCCTCTAGTTGGAGGAGACTCCACCTTCAGCGCCTCTAGTTGGAGGAGACTCCACCTTCAGCGCCTCTAGTTGGAGGAGACTCCAGTTGGAGGAGACTCCACCTTCAACGCCTCTAGTTGGAGGAGACTCCACCTTCAGCTCCTCCAGTTAGAGGCGTCTTCACCTTCAGCGCCTCCAGTTGGAGGCGTCTCCACCTTCAGCGCCTCTAGTTGGAGGAGACTCCAGTTGGAGGAGACTCCACCTTCAACGCCTCTAGTTGGAGGAGACTCCACCTTCAGCGCCTCTAGTTGGAGGAGACTCCACCTTCAGCGCCTCTAGTTGGAGGAGACTCCACCTTCAGCGCCTCCAGTTGGAGGAGACTCCACCTTCAGCGCCTCTAGTTGGAGGAGACTCCACCTTCAGCGCCTCTAGTTGGAGGAGACTCCACCTTCAGCGCCTCCAGTTGGAGGAGACTCCACCTTCAGCGCCTCTAGTTGGAGGAGACTCCACCTTCAGCGCCTCCAGTTGGAGGAGACTCCACCTTCAGCGCCTCTAGTTGGAGGAGACTCCACCTTCAGCGCCTCTAGTTGGAGGAGACTCCACCTTCAGCGCCTCTAGTTGGAGGAGACTCCACCTTCAGCGCCTCTAGTTGGAGGAGACTCCACCTTCAGCGCCTCCAGTTGGAGGAGACTCCACCTTCAGCGCCTCTAGTTGGAGGAGACTCCACCTTCAGCGCCTCTAGTTGGAGGAGACTCCACCTTCAGCGCCTCTAGTTGGAGGAGACTCCACCTTCAGCGCCTCTAGTTGGAGGAGACTCCACCTTCAGCGCCTCCAGTTGGAGGAGACTCCACCTTCAGCGCCTCTAGTTGGAGGAGACTCCACCTTCAGCGCCTCCAGTTGGAGGAGTCTCCACCTTCAGCGCCTCTAGTTGGAGGAGACTCCACCTTCAGTACCTCCAGTTGGAGGAGACTCCACCTTCAGCGCCTCCAGTTAGAGGCGTCTCCACCTTCAGCGCCTCTAGTTGGAGGAGACTCCACCTTCAGTACCTCCAGTTGGAGACTCCACCTTCAGCGCCTCTAGTTGGAGGAGAATCCACCTTCAGCGCCTCTAGTTGGAGGAGACTCCACCTTCAGCGCCTCTAGTTGGAGGATACTCCACCTTCAGCGCCTCTAGTTGGAGGAGACTCCACCTTCAGTACCTCCAGTTGGAGACTCCACCTTCAGCGCCTCTAGTTGGAGGAGACTCCACCTTCAGCGCCTCTAGTTGGAGGAGACTCCACCTTCAACGCCTCTAGTTGGAGGAGACTCCACCTTCAGTACCTCCAGTTGGAGGTGACTCCACCTTCAGTACCTCCAGAAGGAGGTGACTCCACCTTCAGTACCTCCAGAAGAAGGTGACTCCACCTTCAGTACCTCCAGAAGAAGGTGACTCCACCTTCAGTACCTCAAGAAGGAGGTGACTCCACCTTCAGCGCCTCTAGTTGGAGGAGACTCCACCTTCAGCGCCTCTAGTTGGAGGAGACTCCACCTTCAGCGCCTCTAGTTGGAGGAGACTCCACCTTCAGCGCCTCTAGTTGGAGGAGACTCCACCTTCAGCGCCTCTAGTTGGAGGAGACTCCACCTTCAGCGCCTCTAGTTGGAGGAGACTCCACCTTCAGCGCCTCTAGTTGGAGACTCCACCTTCAGCGCCTCTAGTTGGAGGAGACTCCACCTTCAGCTCCTCCAGGTAGAGGCGTCTTCACCTTCAGCGCCTCCAGTTGGAGGAGACTCCACCTTCAGCGCCTCCAGTTAGAGGCGTCTCCACCTTCAGCGCCTCTAGTTGGAGGAGACTCCACCTTCAGCGCCTCTAGTTGGAGGAGACTCCAGTTGGAGGAGACTCCACCTTCAACGCCTCTAGTTGGAGGAGACTCCACCTTCAGCGCCTCTAGTTGGAGGAGACTCCATCATCAGCGCCTCTAGTTGGAGGAGACTCCATCATCAGCGCCTCTAGTTGGAGGAGACTCCATCATCAGCGCCTCCAGTTAGAGGCGTCTCCACCTTCAGCGCCTCCAGTTAGAGGCGTCTCCACCTTCAGCGCCTCTAGTTGGAGGAGACTCCAGTTGGAGAAGACCCCACCTTCAGCGCCTCTAGTTGGAGGAGACTCCAGTTGGAGGAGACCCCACCTTCAGCGCCTCTAGTTGGAGGAGACTCCAGTTGGAGGAGACTCCACCTTCAGCGCCTCTAGTTGGAGGAGACTCCAGTTGGAGGAGACTCCATCTTCAGCGCCTCTAGTTGGAGGAGACTCCACCTTCAGCACCTCTAGTTGGAGGAGACTCCACCTTCAGCGCCTCATGTTGGAGTAGACTCCACCTTCAGCGCCTCTAGTTGGAGGAGACTCCACCTTCAGCGCCTCTAGTTGGAGGAGACTCCACCTTCAGCGCCTCTAGTTGGAGGAGACTCCACCTTCAGCGCCTCCAGTTAGAGGCGTCTCCACCTTCAGCGCCTCTAGTTGGAGACTCCACCTTCAGCGCCTCTAGTTGGAGGAGACTCCACCTTCAGCTCCTCCAGTTGGAGGCGTCTTCACCTTCAGCGCCTCCAGTTGGAGGAGACTCCACCTTCAGCGCCTCCAGTTGGAGGAGACTCCACCTTCAGCGCCTCCAGTTGGAGGAGACTCCACCTTCAGCGCCTCCAGTTGGAGGAGACTCCACCTTCAGCGCCTCCAGTTGGAGGAGACTCCACCTTCAGCGCCTCCAGTTGGAGGAGACTCCACCTTCAGCGCCTCCAGTTGGAGGAGACTCCACCTTCAGCGCCTCCAGTTGGAGGAGACTCCACCTTCAGCGCCTCTAGTTGGAGGAGACTCCACCTTCAGCGCCTCCAGTTGGAGGAGACTCCACCTTCAGCGCCTCCAGTTGGAGGAGACTCCACCTTCAGCGCCTCCAGTTGGAGGAGACTCCACCTTCAGCGCCTCCAGTTGGAGGAGACTCCACCTTCAGCGCCTCCAGTTGGAGGAGACTCCACCTTCAGCGCCTCCAGTTGGAGGAGACTCCACCTTCAGCGCCTCCAGTTGGAGGAGACTCCACCTTCAGCGCCTCCAGTTGGAGGAGACTCCACCTTCAGCGCCTCTAGTTGGAGGAGACTCCACCTTCAGCGCCTCCAGTTGGAGGAGACTCCACCTTCAGCGCCTCTAGTTGGAGGAGACTCCACCTTCAGCGCCTCCAGTTGGAGGAGACTCCACCTTCAGCGCCTCCAGTTGGAGGAGACTCCACCTTCAGCGCCTCCAGTTGGAGGAGACTCCACCTTCAGCGCCTCCAGTTGGAGGAGACTCCACCTTCAGCGCCTCCAGTTGGAGGAGACTCCACCTTCAGCGCCTCCAGTTGGAGGAGACTCCACCTTCAGCGCCTCCAGTTGGAGGAGACTCCACCTTCAGCGCCTCCAGTTGGAGGAGACTCCACCTTCAGCGCCTCCAGTTGGAGGAGACTCCACCTTCAGCGCCTCTAGTTGGAGGAGACTCCACCTTCAGCGCCTCTAGTTGGAGGAGACTCCACCTTCAGCGCCTCCAGTTGGAGGAGACTCCACCTTCAGCGCCTCCAGTTGGAGGAGACTCCACCTTCAGCGCCTCCAGTTGGAGGAGACTCCACCTTCAGCGCCTCCAGTTGGAGGAGACTCCACCTTCAGCGCCTCCAGTTGGAGGAGACTCCACCTTCAGCGCCTCCAGTTGGAGGAGACTCCACCTTCAGCTGCTCCTGCAGGGAGCACCAACAGTTTTCAGCAGATGAGCTGCTCTGAACCTCTGGATGTTCAGAAGGTGGAGCTCAGAGGCTGAAGGTCCGTTTGGCTCCAGAACTTTTAGTTTGGACCTTCTGAGCAGACGGACCTGCTCCATGTGACCTGATGGACTGAAGGTCACTTCCTGTTTCCTCTGATGCTTCGTCCTTCACAGGAACCCAGAGGCCGCCTGTCAGAACCTGCAGGTGGACCCTGAACGCATCACGGGCAGATAGGACTCATTGATTTGAGTCAAAGTAGCTGAACTTCTGCTTTTAGCTCTTCAGTTCCACTGAACTACTCGTCTTTTCCTTTTAGCTGTTGTCCTCCCAGCTTTAGCCTTCAAAGATGTGACTCATTTTATTTTAGCTTGTAGTTAGTTTTGTCTTTGGTTATGAACATTTTAGCTTTAGATCACTGACTTGTTGCATTTAGGGAGCACAATGTTTTTAGATATTCCTAAAGTTTCTTCTTCGGCTTGTTTGAACTTCAGCTACTTCAACACATTTATGCTTTCATTCGGCACAGCTTCTGTTTTATTCTTCAGATCAGCTGATTTAGTTGTTCTGCAGAAACTAATTGAACGAGTTTAAAGCAGAAATCAAAGCCGACGAGCTTCTTGATGCTGAACGATTTATGAGACATGAACAAAACACTCTACAAAATGATTCTTTTACAAACACACACAGAGGAGAGAGGAGTGAAGCCGCTGCAGAGCCACAGCGCCTCCTGCTGGGCCTGGAGCGTGTTACAGTACGGAGATACTTTAGTGCCAGACAGGCCAGTAGAACATTTATTTATGTCCCTAGTTACTGTTTTAGATTTATAAAATAAATAAAAATATCACATTATCACATCATTACAATTAGAAAATGTAAAACTTGGAACATCTAGAATTTCAGTTGTACAAGTAAAAACATGTTCACGTTTAAGAAGCTCTTTTAATATTTATGGGTTGGATTAAATCAATGTTAAATCTAAACGTGTTGACAAGTGTTTCTTTTAGATTTTATATTTCTGGTTGGACTCGCCCACCTCCTAAAGGCTCACAAGGCAGGGCCACAATGTTTTGTGTCTGTTAGCAAAATATCTCCTGAACCAGTAGCGTATTTTCCGGCCGATAAGTCAGACTGCCCTATTAGTCGCATTGTCCAATTATTGCAAATAAATTGAAAAAATTCATAAACATGTCGCACCGCCGTATAAGTTGCATCTATTATGCGTCACCGTTGACAACCCGAAATGTGGGCCAGAGGTTTGCCCTGCTGCAAATGGCAGCCACAGGAGCTGCACAGCAGGACTCTAACAAGATTAACACGGTAAAAACAATTATTTGTTTGCTTAAAATTATAGCAAACATGTGTCTGAGCTGAACTTTTCCTTAATAAATGAACGTAATTGTCAAATCAGCTGGATTTAAAAAGTAGTTTCGCTAAGTGCACGCGCGCGGGTGGGACGGCTTCATTTCTTTAAAATTTAACAAGATAAACACTTGAAAAAATATATTTGTTAGCTGACATTATAGCAAAAGTGTTCCTGAGCTTAACCGTTCCTGAATAAATTCACGTAATGGTAAAATCAGCTGGATTTAAATTGTTTCGCTTTGACGTCTTCCAAACGGTCGCGCACACTGCAAAAATAAATTATAAGTAAATCGAATGTTAGCTCAAACATCTCATACAGCTAACAGTTTGTAAATGTCCACGCAG
>JBBPBX010017793.1:0-20077 GCA_038048925.1 Garcialebias charrua | reverse complement strand
CCCTCCCTCCCTCCTGTAAGTTTCGTTTCAGTATTTTCTTGTGTAACGACGCATAAACCACGTAACTCGAACAATGCTTTTCAATGGGAAGGGGTTCGTAACCGCGACACATCGTAACTCGAGACCGTCGTAACCCGGGGACTACCTGCATAGGTTGTTAAAGTAGCTGAACATGAGCTGAAATGATGAGTTGTGAAGTGGAAACAAGCTAAAGTCACGTATTGTTTTCATTTCGGCTGATGTTTGAGAGCCTCGGGAGTTAAAACGGCTAAAATCTGCTGAAGCTTGTTTTTCTGTGGGTCTTGATCGTGAACTGGTTCCAGACTGAACCAGGTCCAGTTCTGGTTCTGTGAGTCGGCAGCAGTACTCTCTCTCCCCCGCTGCAGTTCCTGCGGGTGACCAAGCACGGCCTCCCCCACGCCGCCCGGCTCTGCCTGGTCAGCACCTTCCTGGAGGACGCCGTCCGGATGTGGTTCCAGTGGTCGGACCAGAGCGAGTACATGGAGTCCACCTGGAGCTGCGGCCCGGTTCTGGCCCACGCCTTCGTCCTCATCAACCTGCTGGGGCAGCTGGGTAATGGATCCGTGCTCAGAGCCAGGTTCTGGTTCTGGTTCTGGTTCTGCCTGGATGTTTGTCATGCCGCAGAACCTGACGTGTGTGTGTGTGTGTGTGTGTGTGTGTGCAGGCAGCTGTGTGTTGGTCCTCAGCAGGAAGTTGGTTCAGCCCGCCTGCTGCGCTCTGTTTGGGATCCTCTCTCTACAGGTAAACTCACCTGAGGAGGCGGGGCCTATTCTGAAATACAGGAAGTGATGTGAAACTCTTGGCTGTCCATGGTGTGTTCACTGTCCTGTTCGTTCCTGCAGATGGTGGCCTACAGCCTCCTGTGGGATCTCAAGTTCCTCATGAGGTGAGTCTGCTGCAGGCCACGCCCCCACACCTGTCACATGTTTTTTTTTACTTCCGCTCTCGGCAGGGACTGGTCGCATTTCCTTTTGCTCCTACATCTCCCTGCATTCCCTCCCCCGCTTCTGCATTTGTCTCGTCTATAACTCTTCAGCGCTCGCTCGAACCAATTTGGAATGGAATTATGTGCGTGGACTGTCTTCTGGGCTATTTCACTTATCGATTCTATCGACAACAAAAATTTCTGCGAAGCGCTCCGGCCGGGGAGAGCCAGGGCGCCCTATCGACACGCAGGCGGTGAGCTGCATTATGGACTCTATGAGCAGGCTAATGCAACTGTCCGCTCTTTCTGTCGGGGACGTGGAATCTCTGTGTTTTATTGGGACACCGGAGGCTCATGCCACTGAAGGGCTGAGGGGGACCGCGGCGATTGGCGTGCTGACGAGGACCTCCGCTCAGCGAAAATGCTTTGATCCAGGCTATGAAGGACCTTCCCAGCTGTTTGTGCGGGCTGTGTCACACGGTGAGAGAAGCGGTGGCTGCCGCGGACCTGCAGTGTGAACTGTGGACTCGTTTACAGCGCTCGGATTCAAACAGAGCACATATGGAGGAATCTTTTAGCTCGGAACCTGACACGAATTCGGCGATTTGGACCCAGAAAACAGAACCTGGACTTAAAGACCGCAGTACAAAGAACACTGTGGGCTGACTGGAAAATAAAGCAACTTATCTAATCTGGCCTCTGGCCTTGGACTGTTGAAGGCTGTCTACAAATCTTCTCCTAGACTGGGAGCTGAAGGAACCCGCTGCCTCCTACCCCTCCCCCAGAGGTTTCTGTGTGCATTCTTGGTTTGAGCCGAGCTCTGAGACCAGCGAACTGTTTCTTATCTAGAATTGTTACACACAGACTGTTCCCTCCCGCCTGCCGTCATAAATGCATCTTGTCCTGTAACTAAATGTGCTTATTTGATATGGTTTTTACTGATTCACGCGGTGTCTTGAAGACAAAACGTGATTCATCTTTTTTTAATATCAACGCTGTAAACCCCGTGTCTTATCCTGTTTTCCTGCTTTTGACCTTCATCTGGGGACAGATTGGGCCTGGCCGCGCTATGAGTTATGAGTGTTGATAAACATATAACGTGTTGATAAACATGTCATGCTTTGTTCAGCTGCAGCTTGTTTGCACTCATTCTATCTCCTGGATGTCTGAAACTACATATTTACGTTGTACCGATGAAAATTGATGCAATGTTAATAAACCTTCTTGATTCTTGATTCTTGATTCTTGATTCTTGATGTCCCTGTGTAACTCCTCCCCCCTTGTGCAGGAACCTGGCACTGGGCGGTGGCCTGCTCCTCCTCCTCGCTGAGTGCAGGGAGGAAGCTCGCAGCGTCTTCGCCGGCGTTCCTTCTGTCGCTCGGCGACAGTCACCGAAACATCTGCTGCAGCTGGGAGGAAGAGTCCTCCTCATCCTCATGTTCATGACGCTGCTGCACCTGGACCTGAGCGCGCTCAGTGTGAGTGTCACACGCCAGAAACACACAAACACGCCAGGAACGTTGAAAACGGTCGACGCACGACAGCTGAAGCTTCCTGAAGCAGAGGCGCTACAGCTAAGACAGCAGAGCATGGGTACATGCCGAAAGTAGCTACATTTTAGCTAAAAGTAGCTAAAAGTTTGAAGCATCGCAAGGCTAGTATAAGCTACAAACATCAAGGGACTAGCTAGAAACTAAAAACATCTAAATGATAGCTTGATGCTAAAAGCACAAAAAGGTTAGCTAGAAGATAAAAGCCCTTAAGGGTTTAAACCATCAAAAGACTAGCTTGAAGCTAAAAAGCACGAAATGGTTAGCTTGAAGCTAAAAAGCATAGCTAGAAGTAGAGCTTTAACAGAGTACCCGAGTAATCGAGAGGTCGAGTCCTAAAACTTCTATCGAGGTCTTTTTGTCCCTCTCGAGCACTCGTAGTGACGTCTAGCCTAGAAGCTAAAAGCACGAAATGGTTAGCTAGAAGCTAAAAGTACCAAAAGGCTAGTATAAAGCTAAAAACATCAAAAAGATGGTTTGATGCTAAAAGCACAAAAAGGCTATTTATAAGCCTAAATTATCAAGACTAGCTTGAAGTGAAATCTATCCAAAGGATAGATAACTTCAAGTACCAAAAGGTTAGCTAAAAGCTAGACGTACCAAAAGCCTATTTAGAAGCTAAAACTATGACCAGGCTAGCTGAAGCTAAAAGTAGCATGAGATGAATCAGTTTTGACATTGACACATCAGCCGAAGGTCCTGAAGCAGTAGACTCCCACCCCTGCAGGTTCTGTTGGACCTGGTGGGCCTGGCGCTCGTGCTGCTGGTGGCCGTGGGCCTCAAGACGAAGCTGGCGGCGCTGACGCTGGTCGCCTGGCTGCTCTGCATCAACGTCACCTTCAACGCCTTCTGGAACGTCCCCGCCCACTCGCCCCTCCACGACTTCCTGAAGTACGACTTCTTCCAGACCACCTCGGTGGTCGGGGGGCTGCTGCTGGTGGTGGCCCTGGGGCCCGGGGGGGTCTCGGTGGACGAGAAGAAGAAGGAGTGGTGAGGAAGAGGAGTGAAGGCTGCAGGTTCACGTTTCTGTTCCGTCCGAGCTGCAACCATCAGCCGAAAACATTCACTTCAGCTCCTTTGAGTAAATCAAAGACGTTTGGACTTGTCGGAGCCGAAGTTTTTTATTGATGAAAATAAAGTTTCCTGATCGATCCGATGGTTGCAGCTCTGAACGTTCACCTTCGCCCTCGCCGTGTTTCAAAGTGCGGAGGTAAATTGGTGCCGCATTGTTTGGACCATCTTTTGAAGTGGTGGCCCGGGGGCCGCACCTGGCTCACAGGTGAGCTCGCTCCGGCCCACCAACGAGTTAATTTAAAATAAAAACACATTTTACATTAAAAAAATTAAATTAAACGTTTAAATCACAAGTTGTAGGCTCCAACAGGCCTGGTGGTCTCAGAGGTCAGAGGTCGTGCTCAGAGGACGTGTTCTGAACGACTCTCAGCTACTGCCCCACCAAACTTTAGCTGTGATCCCACTGAGCTGGAGCCATCGTTGTGTTCGCTCACGCTGTGGCAGCCATCTTGAAATATGTTGACTCCAGGGATGTTTCACTTATAGAGTTATTACCGTATTTTCTGGCCTGTAAGTCGCAGTTTTTTAAACTAATTTTCATGTCCTGCGACTTATGAGGCGAAGCGACATATTTATGGATTTTTTTCCCATATTTTTAGACCAGTTTTTGACTGAGATATAACAGTTTTTCATTTTGGCAAAAAATGGAGCAGTACCACTTTTGGCCGCTAGGGGCCACCGATCGTTCCCAGCTCATGTGTCCGACGGCAGCCTCCTCTGCCCGGACTCACTCTGTTGCTGCCCGGCCTCCTGCTCTGGAGGTAACTACTGTTAGCTCGGTGTTTTTTAGCAAAATAAGTCAAGAACCACACAGCAGATTTTGATCAAACTTACAGAAAGTAATTACTGCGTGGACATTTACAAACTGTTAGCTGTATGAGATGTTTGAGCTAACATTCGATTTACTTATAATTTATTTTTGCAGTGTGCGCGACCGTTTGGAAGACGTCAAAGCGAAACAATTTAAATCCAGCTGATTTTACCATTACGTGAATTTATTCAGGAACGGTTAAGCTCAGGAACACTTTTGCTATAATGTCAGCTAACAAATATATTTTTTTAAGTGTTTATCTTGTTAAATTTTAAAGAAATGAAGCCGTCCCACCCGCGCGCGTGCACTTAGCGAAACTACTTTTTAAATCCAGCTGATTTGACAATTACGTTCATTTATTAAGGAAAAGTTCAGCTCAGACACATGTTTGCTATAATTTTAAGCAAACAAATAATTGTTTTTACCGTGTTAATCTTGTTAGAGTCCTGCTGTGCAGCTCCTGTGGCTGCCATTTGCAGCAGGGCAAACCTCTGGCCCACATTTCGGGTTGTCAACGGTGACGCATAATAGATGCAACTTATACGGCGGTGCGACATGTTTATGAATTTTTTCAATTTATTTGCAATAATTGGACAATGCGACTAATAGGGCAGTCTGACTTATCGGCCGGAAAATACGCTACTGGTTCAGGAGATATTTTGCTAACAGACACAAAACATTGTGGCCCTGCCTTGTGAGCCTTTAGGAGGTGGGCGAGTCCAACCAGAAATATAAAATCTAAAAGAAACACTTGTCAACACGTTTAGATTTAACATTGATTTAATCCAACCCATAAATATTAAAAGAGCTTCTTAAACGTGAACATGTTTTTACTTGTACAACTGAAATTCTAGATGTTCCAAGTTTTACATTTTCTAATTGTAATGATGTGATAATGTGATATTTTTATTTATTTTATAAATCTAAAACAGTAACTAGGGACATAAATAAATGTTCTACTGGCCTGTCTGGCACTAAAGTATCTCCGTACTGTAACACGCTCCAGGCCCAGCAGGAGGCGCTGTGGCTCTGCAGCGGCTTCACTCCTCTCTCCTCTGTGTGTGTTTGTAAAAGAATCATTTTGTAGAGTGTTTTGTTCATGTCTCATAAATCGTTCAGCATCAAGAAGCTCGTCGGCTTTGATTTCTGCTTTAAACTCGTTCAATTAGTTTCTGCAGAACAACTAAATCAGCTGATCTGAAGAATAAAACAGAAGCTGTGCCGAATGAAAGCATAAATGTGTTGAAGTAATAATAATAATAATAAATTCAATTTATACCGCACTTTTCATTAATAAAAATCTCAAAGTGCTACAACAATAAAACAAGTGATAAAATCAAATAAAATCAATAATGGTATTAACTAAGATTAAAAACAGAATCATGTGGAGGCAGAATAGGCCTGCTTAAAAAAATAAAAAAATAAAGCAAGTGATAAAATCAAGTAAAATCAATAATACTATCAACCAAGATCAAAGATAAAATCATGCGGGGGCAGAATAGGCTTGCTTAAAAAGAAAAGTCTTTAAACCGCTTTTAAAGTCAACCAGTGACTGTGGAGCTCTCAGGCAGTCAGGGAGGGAGTTCCATAGGCGGGGGGCAGCCACACAGAATGCCCTGTCTCCCATGGTCCTTAATTTGGTTCGTGGAATGTGAAGTAGATTACTGTTCTGTGATCGTAGAGACCGGGTGGATGAATATGGTGCAAGAATGTCCTTTAGATAGTCAGGTGAAGTTCCATGTAAGCATTGATGTGTAATGAGAGCAGTTTTGTACTGAATTCTGTAGGTGACAGGAAGCCAATGGAGGTTATGAAGAATGGGTGTAATATGTTCAAATTTACGAGCTCTCAATAAAATCCTTGCTGCACTGTTTTGAATATATTGACGTTTCTGAAGGTTTTTACCAGGGATTCCAATAAACAGGGAGTTGCAGTAGCTGAAGTTCAAACAAGCCGAAGAAGAAACTTTAGGAATATCTAAAAACATTGTGCTCCCTAAATGCAACAAGTCAGTGATCTAAAGCTAAAATGTTCATAACCAAAGACAAAACTAACTACAAGCTAAAATAAAATGAGTCACATCTTTGAAGGCTAAAGCTGGGAGGACAACAGCTAAAAGGAAAAGACGAGTAGTTCAGTGGAACTGAAGAGCTAAAAGCAGAAGTTCAGCTACTTTGACTCAAATCAATGAGTCCTATCTGCCCGTGATGCGTTCAGGGTCCACCTGCAGGTTCTGACAGGCGGCCTCTGGGTTCCTGTGAAGGACGAAGCATCAGAGGAAACAGGAAGTGACCTTCAGTCCATCAGGTCACATGGAGCAGGTCCGTCTGCTCAGAAGGTCCAAACTAAAAGTTCTGGAGCCAAACGGACCTTCAGCCTCTGAGCTCCACCTTCTGAACATCCAGAGGTTCAGAGCAGCTCATCTGCTGAAAACTGTTGGTGCTCCCTGCAGGAGCAGCTGGAGGTGGAGTCTCCTCCAACTGGAGGCGCTGAAGGTGGAGTCTCCTCCAACTGGAGTCTCCTCCAACTAGAGGCGCTGAAGGTGGAGTCTCCTCCAACTAGAGGCGCTGAAGGTGGAGTCTCCTCCAACTAGAGGCGCTGAAGGTGAAGACGCCTCCAA
Organism: Garcialebias charrua; assembly: GCA_038048925.1. Taxonomy (NCBI): domain Eukaryota; kingdom Metazoa; phylum Chordata; class Actinopteri; order Cyprinodontiformes; family Rivulidae; genus Garcialebias; species Garcialebias charrua. Next base: position 13,076 of record JBBPBX010017793.1, on the reverse strand, counting down.
CTGGAGGCGCTGAAGGTGGAGTCTCCAACTGGAGGTGCTGAAGGTGGAGTCTCCTCCAACTGGAGGCGCTGAAGGTGGAGTCTCCTCCAACTAGAGGCGCTGAAGGTGGAGTCTCCTCCAACTGGAGGCGCTGAAGGTGGAGTCTCCTCCAACTGGAGGCGCTGAAGGTGGAGTCTCCTCCAACTGGAGGCGCTGAAGGTGGAGTCTCCTCCAACTGGAGGCGCTGAAGGTGGAGTCTCCTCCAACTGGAGGCGCTGAAGGTGGAGTCTCCTCCAACTAGAGGCGCTGAAGGTGGAGTCTCCTCCAACTGGAGGCGCTGAAGGTGGAGTCTCCTCCAACTGGAGGCGCTGAAGGTGGAGTCTCCTCCAACTAGAGGCGCTGAAGGTGGAGTCTCCTCCAACTAGAGGCGCTGAAGGTGGAGTCTCCTCCAACTGGAGGCGCTGAAGGTGGAGTCTCCTCCAACTGGAGGCGCTGAAGGTGGAGTCTCCTCCAACTAGAGGCGCTGAAGGTGGAGTCTCCTCCAACTGGAGGCGCTGAAGGTGGAGTCTCCTCCAACTGGAGGCGCTGAAGGTGGAGTCTCCTCCAACTAGAGGCGCTGAAGGTGGAGTCTCCTCCAACTGGAGGCGCTGAAGGTGGAGTCTCCTCCAACTGGAGGCGCTGAAGGTGGAGTCTCCTCCAACTAGAGGCGCTGAAGGTGGAGTCTCCTCCAACTAGAGGCGCTGAAGGTGGAGTCTCCTCCAACTGGAGGCGCTGAAGGTGGAGTCTCCTCCAACTAGAGGCGCTGAAGGTGGAGTCTCCTCCAACTAGAGGCGCTGAAGGTGGAGTCTCCTCCAACTAGAGGCGCTGAAGGTGGAGTCTCCTCCAACTAGAGGCGCTGAAGGTGGAGTCTCCTCCAACTAGAGGCGCTGAAGGTGGAGTCTCCTCCAACTAGAGGCGCTGAAGGTGGAGTCTCCTCCAACTAGAGGCGCTGAAGGTGGAGTCTCCTCCAACTGGAGGTACTGAAGGTGGAGTCTCCTCCAACTAGAGGCGCTGAAGGTGGAGACGCCTCTAACTGGAGGCGCTGAAGGTGGAGTCTCCTCCAACTAGAGGCACTGAAGGTGGAGTCTCCTCCAACTAGAGGCGCTGAAGGTGGAGACGCCTCTAACTGGAGGCGCTGATGATGGAGTCTCCTCCAACTAGAGGCGCTGAAGGTGGAGTCTCCTCCAACTAGAGGCGTTGAAGGTGGAGTCTCCTCCAACTGGAGTCTCCTCCAACTAGAGGCGCTGAAGGTGGAGACGCCTCCAACTGGAGGCGCTGAAGGTGAAGACGCCTCTAACTGGAGGAGCTGAAGGTGGAGTCTCCTCCAACTAGAGGCGTTGAAGGTGGAGTCTCCTCCAACTGGAGTCTCCTCCAACTAGAGGCGCTGAAGGTGGAGTCTCCTCCAACTAGAGGCGCTGAAGGTGGAGTCTCCTCCAACTAGAGGCGCTGAAGGTGGAGTCTCCTCCAACTCGAGTCTCCTCCAACTAGAGGCGCTGAAGGTGGAGTCTCCTCCAACTAGAGGCGCTGAAGGTGGAGTCTCCTCCAACTAGAGGCGCTGAAGGTGGAGTCTCCTCCAACTGGAGGCGCTGAAGGTGGAGTCTCCTCCAACTGGAGGCGCTGAAGGTGGAGTCTCCTCCAACTAGAGGCGCTGAAGGTGGAGTCTCCTCCAACTAGAGGCGCTGAAGGTGGAGTCTCCTCCAACTGGAGGCGCTGAAGGTGGAGTCTCCTCCAACTAGAGGCGCTGAAGGTGGAGTCTCCTCCAACTAGAGGCGCTGAAGGTGGAGTCTCCTCCAACTAGAGGCGCTGAAGGTGGAGTCTCCTCCAACTAGAGGCGCTGAAGGTGGAGTCTCCTCCAACATGAGGCGCTGAAGGTGGAGTCTCCTCCAACTAGAGGTGCTGAAGGTGGAGTCTCCTCCAACTAGAGGCGCTGAAGATGGAGTCTCCTCCAACTGGAGTCTCCTCCAACTAGAGGCGCTGAAGGTGGAGTCTCCTCCAACTGGAGTCTCCTCCAACTAGAGGCGCTGAAGGTGGGGTCTCCTCCAACTAGAGGCGCTGAAGGTGGGGTCTTCTCCAACTGGAGGCGCTGAAGGTGAAGACGCCTCTAACTGGAGGAGCTGAAGGTGGAGTCTCCTCCAACTAGAGGCGTTGAAGGTGGAGTCTCCTCCAACTGGAGTCTCCTCCAACTAGAGGCGCTGAAGGTGGAGTCTCCTCCAACTAGAGGCGCTGAAGGTGGAGTCTCCTCCAACTAGAGGCGCTGAAGGTGGAGTCTCCTCCAACTAGAGGCGCTGAAGGTGGAGTCTCCTCCAACTAGAGGCGCTGAAGGTGGAGTCTCCTCCAACTAGAGGCGCTGAAGGTGGAGACGCCTCGAACTGGAGGCGCTGAAGGTGGAGTCTCCTCCAACTAGGCGCTGAAGGTGAAGACGCCTCTAACTGGAGGAGCTGAAGGTGGAGTCTCCTCCAACTAGAGGCGCTGAAGGTGGAGTCTCCAACTAGAGGCGCTGAAGGTGGAGACGCCTCTAACTGGAGGCGCTGAAGGTGGAGTCTCCTCCAACTAGAGGCGCTGAAGGTGGAGTCTCCTCCAACTAGAGGCGCTGAAGGTGGAGTCTCCTCCAACTAGAGGCGCTGAAGGTGGAGTCTCCTCCAACTAGAGGCGCTGAAGGTGGAGTCTACTCCAACATGAGGCGCTGAAGGTGGAGTCTCCTCCAACTAGAGGTGCTGAAGGTGGAGTCTCCTCCAACTAGAGGCGCTGAAGATGGAGTCTCCTCCAACTGGAGTCTCCTCCAACTAGAGGCGCTGAAGGTGGAGTCTCCTCCAACTGGAGTCTCCTCCAACTAGAGGCGCTGAAGGGGTCTCCTCCAACTGGAGTCTCCTCCAACTAGAGGCGCTGAAGGTGGGGTCTCCTCCAACTGGAGTCTCCTCCAACTAGAGGCGTTGAAGGTGGAGTCTCCTCCAACTGGAGTCTCCTCCAACTAGAGGCGCTGAAGGTGGAGACGCCTCTAACTGAAGGCGCTGAAGGTGGAGTCTCCTCCAACTGGAGGCGTTGAAGATGGAGTCTCCTCCAACTGGAGGCGCTGAAGGGGGAGTCTCCTCCAACTGGAGGCGCTGAAGGTGGAGTCTCCTCCAACTGGAGGCGCTGAAGGTGGAGTCTCCTCCAACTGGAGGCGCTGAAGGTGGAGTCTCCTCCAACTGGAGGCGCTGAAGGTGGAGTCTCCTCCAACTGGAGGCGCTGAAGGTGGAGTCTCCTCCAACTGGAGGCGCTGAAGGTGGAGTCTCCTCCAACTAGAGGCGCTGAAGGTGGAGTCTCCTCCAACTAGAGGCGCTGAAGGTGGAGTCTCCTCCAACTGGAGGCGCTGAAGGTGGAGTCTCCTCCAACTGGAGGCGCTGAAGGTGGAGTCTCCTCCAACTGGAGGCGCTGAAGGTGGAGTCTCCTCCAACTGGAGGCGCTGAAGGTGGAGTCTCCTCCAACTGGAGGCGCTGAAGGTGGAGTCTCCTCCAACTGGAGGCGCTGAAGGTGGAGTCTCCTCCAACTGGAGGCGCTGAAGGTGGAGTCTCCTCCAACTGGAGGCGCTGAAGGTGGAGTCTCCTCCAACTGGAGGCGCTGAAGGTGGAGTCTCCTCCAACTGGAGGCGCTGAAGGTGGAGTCTCCTCCAACTGGAGGCGCTGAAGGTGGAGTCTCCTCCAACTGGAGGCGCTGAAGGTGGAGTCTCCTCCAACTAGAGGCGCTGAAGGTGGAGTCTCCTCCAACTGGAGTCTCCTCCAACTAGAGCGCTGAAGGTGGAGTCTCCTCCAACTGGAGTCTCCTCCAACTAGAGGCGCTGAAGGTGGAGTCTCCTCCAACTAGAGGCGCTGAAGGTGGAGTCTCCTCCAACTAGAGGCGCTGAAGGTGGAGTCTCCTCCAACTGGAGGCGCTGAAGGTGGAGTCTCCTCCAACTAGAGGCGCTGAAGGTGGAGTCTCCTCCAACTAGAGGCGCTGAAGGTGGAGTCTCCTCCAACTAGAGGCGCTGAAGGTGGAGTCTCCTCCAACTGGAGGCGCTGAAGGTGGAGTCTCCTCCAACTGGAGGCGCTGAAGGTGGAGTCTCCTCCAACTGGAGGCGCTGAAGGTGGAGTCTCCTCCAACTGGAGGCGCTGAAGGTGGAGTCTCCTCCAACTGGAGGCGCTGAAGGTGGAGTCTCCTCCAACTGGAGGCGCTGAAGGTGGAGTCTCCTCCAACTAGAGGCGCTGAAGGTGGAGTCTCCTCCAACTGGAGGCGCTGAAGGTGGAGTCTCCTCCAACTGGAGGCGCTGAAGGTGGAGTCTCCTCCAACTGGAGGCGCTGAAGGTGGAGTCTCCTCCAACTAGAGGCGCTGAAGGTGGAGTCTCCTCCAACTAGAGGCGCTGAAGGTGGAGTCTCCTCCAACTGGAGGCGCTGAAGGTGGAGTCTCCTCCAACTAGAGGCGCTGAAGGTGGAGTCTCCTCCAACTAGAGGCGCTGAAGGTGGAGTCTCCTCCAACTAGAGGCGCTGAAGGTGGAGTCTCCTCCAACTAGAGGCGCTGAAGGTGGAGTCTCCTCCAACTGGAGGCGCTGAAGGTGGAGTCTCCTCCAACTAGAGGCGCTGAAGGTGGAGTCTCCTCCAACTGGAGGCGCTGAAGGTGGAGTCTCCTCCAACTGGAGGCACTGAAGGTGGAGTCTCCTCCAACTAGAGGCGCTGAAGGTGGAGACGCCTCTAACTGGAGGCGCTGAAGGAGTCTCCTCCAACTAGAGGCGCTGAAGGTGGGGTCTTCTCCAACTGGAGTCTCCTAGAGGCGCTGAAGGTGGAGACGCCTCTAACTGGAGGCGCTGAAGGTGGAGACGCCTCTAACTGGAGGCGCTGATGATGGAGTCTCCTCCAACTAGAGGCGCTGATGATGGAGTCTCCTCCAACTAGAGGCGCTGATGATGGAGTCTCCTCCAACTAGAGGTGCTGAAGGTGGAGTCTCCCCCAACTAGAGGCGTTGAAGGTGGAGTCTCCTCCAACTAGAGGCGCTGAAGGTGGAGTCTCCTCCAACTAGAGGCGCTGAAGGTGGAGACGCCTCTAACTGGAGGCGCTGAAGGTGGAGTCTCCTCCAACTGGAGGCGCTGAAGGTGAAGACGCCTCTACCTGGAGGAGCTGAAGGTGGAGTCTCCTCCAACTAGAGGCGCTGAAGGTGGAGTCTCCAACTAGAGGCGCTGAAGGTGGAGTCTCCTCCAACTAGAGGCGCTGAAGGTGGAGTCTCCTCCAACTAGAGGCGCTGAAGGTGGAGTCTCCTCCAACTAGAGGCGCTGAAGGTGGAGTCTCCTCCAACTAGAGGCGCTGAAGGTGGAGTCTCCTCCAACTAGAGGCGCTGAAGGTGGAGTCTCCTCCAACTAGAGGCGCTGAAGGTGGAGTCACCTCCTTCTTGAGGTACTGAAGGTGGAGTCACCTTCTTCTGGAGGTACTGAAGGTGGAGTCACCTCCTTCTGGAGGTACTGAAGGTGGAGTCACCTCCTTCTGGAGGTACTGAAGGTGGAGTCACCTCCTTCTGGAGGTACTGAAGGTGGAGTCACCTCCTTCTGGAGGTACTGAAGGTGGAGTCACCTCCTTCTGGAGGTACTGAAGGTGGAGTCACCTCCTTCTGGAGGTACTGAAGGTGGAGTCACCTCCTTCTGGAGGTACTGAAGGTGGAGTCACCTCCTTCTGGAGGTACTGAAGGTGGAGTCACCTCCTTCTGGAGGTACTGAAGGTGGAGTCACCTCCTTCTGGAGGTACTGAAGGTGGAGTCACCTCCTTCTGGAGGTACTGAAGGTGGAGTCACCTCCTTCTGGAGGTACTGAAGGTGGAGTCACCTCCTTCTGGAGGTACTGAAGGTGGAGTCACCTCCTTCTGGAGGTACTGAAGGTGGAGTCACCTCCTTCTGGAGGTACTGAAGGTGGAGTCACCTCCTTCTGGAGGTACTGAAGGTGGAGTCACCTCCTTCTGGAGGTACTGAAGGTGGAGTCACCTCCTTCTGGAGGTACTGAAGGTGGAGTCACCTCCTTCTGGAGGTACTGAAGGTGGAGTCACCTCCTTCTGGAGGTACTGAAGGTGGAGTCACCTCCTTCTGGAGGTACTGAAGGTGGAGTCACCTCCTTCTGGAGGTACTGAAGGTGGAGTCACCTCCTTCTGGAGGTACTGAAGGTGGAGTCACCTCCTTCTGGAGGTACTGAAGGTGGAGTCACCTCCTTCTGGAGGTACTGAAGGTGGAGTCACCTCCTTCTGGAGGTACTGAAGGTGGAGTCACCTCCTTCTGGAGGTACTGAAGGTGGAGTCACCTCCTTCTGGAGGTACTGAAGGTGGAGTCACCTCCTTCTGGAGGTACTGAAGGTGGAGTCACCTCCTTCTGGAGGTACTGAAGGTGGAGTCACCTCCTTCTGGAGGTACTGAAGGTGGAGTCACCTCCTTCTGGAGGTACTGAAGGTGGAGTCACCTCCTTCTGGAGGTACTGAAGGTGGAGTCACCTCCTTCTGGAGGTACTGAAGGTGGAGTCACCTCCTTCTGGAGGTACTGAAGGTGGAGTCACCTCCTTCTGGAGGTACTGAAGGTGGAGTCACCTCCTTCTGGAGGTACTGAAGGTGGAGTCACCTCCTTCTGGAGGTACTGAAGGTGGAGTCACCTCCTTCTGGAGGTACTGAAGGTGGAGTCACCTCCTTCTGGAGGTACTGAAGGTGGAGTCACCTCCTTCTGGAGGTACTGAAGGTGGAGTCACCTCCTTCTGGAGGTACTGAAGGTGGAGTCACCTCCTTCTGGAGGTACTGAAGGTGGAGTCACCTCCTTCTGGAGGTACTGAAGGTGGAGTCACCTCCTTCTGGAGGTACTGAAGGTGGAGTCACCTCCTTCTGGAGGTACTGAAGGTGGAGTCACCTCCTTCTGGAGGTACTGAAGGTGGAGTCACCTCCTTCTGGAGGTACTGAAGGTGGAGTCACCTCCTTCTGGAGGTACTGAAGGTGGAGTCACCTCCTTCTGGAGGTACTGAAGGTGGAGTCACCTCCTTCTGGAGGTACTGAAGGTGGAGTCACCTCCTTCTGGAGGTACTGAAGGTGGAGTCACCTCCTTCTGGAGGTACTGAAGGTGGAGTCACCTTCTGGAGGTACTGAAGTTGGAGTCTCCTCCTTCTGGAGGTACTGAAGTTGGAGTCTCCTCCTTCTGGAGGTACTGAAGTTGGAGTCTCCTCCTTCTGGAGGTACTGAAGTTGGAGTCTCCTCCTTCTGGAGGTACTGAAGGTGGAGTCTCCTCCTTCTGGAGGTACTGAAGGTGGAGTCTCCTCCTTCTGGAGGTACTGAAGGTGGAGTCTCCTCCTTCTGGAGGTACTGAAGGTGGAGTCTCCTCCTTCTGGAGGTACTGAAGGTGGAGTCACCTCCTTCTGGAGGTGCTGAAGGAGTCACCTTTCGGCGCTGAAGGTGGAGTCTCCTGGAGGTTCTGAAGGTGGAGTCACCTCCTTCTGGAGGTACTGAAGGTGGAGTCACCTCCTTCTGGAGGTACTGAAGGTGGAGTCACCTCCTTCTGGAGGCGCTGAAGGAGTCACCTTAAGGCGCTGAAGGTGGAGTCTCCTGGAGGTTCTGAAGGTGGAGTCTCCTTCTGGAGGTACTGAAGGTGGAGTCACCTCCTTCTGGAGGTACTGAAGGTGGAGTCACCTCCTTCTGGAGGTACTGAAGGTGTAGTCTCCTCCATCTGGAGGTACTGAAGGTGGAGTCACTTTCTTCTGGAGGTACTGAAGGTTGAGTCTCCTCCTTCTGGAGGTACTGAAGGTGGAGTCACCTCCTTCTGGAGGTACTGAAGGTGGAGTCTCCTCCTTCTGGAGGTACTGAAGGTGGAGTCTCCTCCTTCTGGAGGTACTGAAGGTGGAGTCTCCTCCTTCTGGAGGTACTGAAGGTGGAGTCACCTCCTTCTGGAGGCGCTGAAGGAGTCACCTTAAGGCGCTGAAGTTGGAGTCTCCTGGAGGTTCTGAAGGTGGAGTCACCTGCTTTTTTAGGTACTGAAGGTGGAGTCACCTCCTTTGGAGGCGCTGAAGGTGGAGTCTCTTGGAGGTTCTGAAGGTGGAGTCACCTCCTTCTGGAGGCGCTGAAGGAGTCACCTTAAGGCGCTGAAGGTGGAGTCTCCTGGAGGTTCTGAAGGTGGAGTCACCTGCTTTTTTAGGTACTGAAGGTGGAGTCACCTCCTTTGGAGGCGCTGAAGGTGGAGTCTCCTGGAGGTTCTGAAGGTGGAGTCACCTCTTTTAGGTACTGAAGGTGGAGTCACCTCCTTCTGGAGGCGCTGAAGGAGTCACCTTAAGGCGCTGAAGGTGGAGTCTCCTGGAGGTTCTGAAGGTGGAGTCACCTCTTTTAGGTACTGAAGGTGGAGTCTACTCCTTCTGGAGGCGCTGAACGAGTCACCTTAAGGCGCTGAAGGTGGAGTCTCCTGGAGGTTCTGAAGGTGGAGTCACCTGCTTTTTTAGGTACTGAAGGTGGAGTCACCTCCTTCTGGAGGCACTGAAGGTGGAGTCTCCTGGAGGTTCTGAAGGTGGAGTCACCTCTTTTAGGTCCTGAAGGTGGAGTCACCTCCTTCTGGAGGCGCTGAAGGAGTCACCTTAAGGCGCTGAAGGTGGAGTCTCCTGGAGGTTCTGAAGGTGGAGTCACCTCTTTTAGGTACTGAAGGTGTAGTCTACTCCTTCTGGAGGCGCTGAAGGAGTCACCTTAAGGCGCTGAAGGTGGAGTCTCCTGGAGGTTCCGAAGGTGGAGTCACCTGCTTTGTTAGGTACTGAAGGTGGAGTCACCTCCTTCTGGAGGCGCTGAAGGAGTCACCTTAAGGCGCTGAAGGTGGAGTCTCCTGGAGGTTCTGAAGGTGGAGTCACCTGCTTTTTAGGTACTGAAGGTGGAGTCACCTCCTTCTGGAGGCACTGAAGGTGGAGTCTCCTGGAGGTTCTGAAGGTGGAGTCACCTCTTTTAGGTCCTGAAGGTGGAGTCACCTCCTTCTGGAGGCGCTGAAGGAGTCACCTTAAGGCGCTGAAGGTGGAGTCTCCTGGAGGTTCTGAAGGTGGAGTCACCTCTTTTAGGTACTGAAGGTTTAGTCTACTCCTTCTGGAGGCGCTGAAGGAGTCACCTTAAGGCACTGAAGGTGGAGTCTCCTGGAGGTTCTGAAGGTGGAGTCACCTGCTTTTTTAGGTACTGAAGGTGGAGTCACCTCCTTCTGGAGGCGCTGAAGGAGTCACCTTAAGGCGCTGAAGGTGGAGTCTCCTGGAGGTTCTGAAGGTGGAGTCACCTCCTTCTGGAGGTACTGAAGGTGGAGTCACCTCTTTTAGGTACTGAAGGTGGAGTCTCCTCCTTCTGGAGGTACTGAAGGTGGAGTCTCCTCCTTCTGGAGGTACTGAAGGTGGAGTCACCTCCTTCTGGAGGCGCTGAAGGAGTCACCTTAAGGCGCTGAAGGTGGAGTCTCCTGGAGGTTCTGAAGGTGGAGTCACCTCCTTCTGGAGGTTCTGAAGGTGGAGTCTCCTCCAACTGGAGGTGTTCGGCTCTTTCTGAACGTTTCTGTCACGAACTGTGTTTTTGGATTCAAAGATAGTCGGAGACAGGAGTGCAAAAAACAAGAACAGTTTTTATTAATTTACGGCTGGTAGCTGGAGAGATGGGGTCAGGGTCCAGGTGGCCAGGAGTCCAATCGTGGTCAGAGAGGCAGACAATATCCAAAGAGGGGCAGGCAAGGCAAAGAATCCGTAGTGCAGGCGTGAGGTCAAAACTAGGCAAGGTAATCCAGTCTGTGGCATGAAACAGGAAACTATAGCCGTTTACGCATTTGCCGGCCCTCCCCGGCTCTCCCTGGCTCCTCCCTGCTTCTAACCCGGGTTCTGCATGTTCGCATTTTCCTTTTTTTCCCCGACTCCGCCCTCGTCATGGAACCATCTCCTCCGTGGTTCCAATCGGGCTCAGTTCTCCGGGCCCAGTTTCACGTCATTTACTGCTCACATTTGATTCGTTGTTTGCAGCAGGGGCTGGACTGCTTCGTGTAGGGGCGAGACCAGAGGGCGTGACTAGCTGCGTGTTGAGTCATCAACTGCGATTTCGCCAGCGCACCTAAAAACACTCTATTTTCATCTAAAAACTACTTTTGAGTGCATAAAAATGATCGGAAACGTGTGTTTATATGCTTAACTTGCTAACTGTAGTGAAAAAACACATGAAAACTCAGTATTTATTTCGTTTTTTCCAAAAATTCGCAACCCGGAAGTCCGCTCGTAAATTTCGCCAGCGCACCTAAAAACACTCTATTTTCATCTAAAAACTACTTTTGAGTGCATAAAAATGATCGGAAACGTGTGTTTATATGCTTAACTTGCTAACTGTAGTGAAAAAACACATGAAAACTCAGTATTTATTTCGTTTTTTCCAAAAATTCGCAACCCGGAAGTCCGCTCGTAAATTTCGCCAGCGCACCTAAAAACACTCTATTTTCATCTAAAAACTACTTTTGAGTGCATAAAAATGATCGGAAACGTGTGTTTATATGCTTAACTTGCTAACTGTAGTGAAAAAACACATGAAAACTCAGTATTTATTTCGTTTTTTCCAAAAATTCGCATTCTGAGCTTTTCGGTAAGAACTGCCCACCCACGTCAAGTGAATACCCCACCCACGTCAAGTGAACACCCCACCCACTTCAAGGCTTGCTCTCCGGACAGTGCGCAATCAACGAGGGCGGGCCAGAGCTGGCTCTGGGCCAACCAGAGACGAGCGGGACCGGGGAGGGCCGGCAAATGCGTAAACGGCTTATGATGGCTTCAAAATCAGGGACCATGAGAGGTGTAATAATTCAGCCAACATGGATTCAAAGTCAGAACAGGAGTGGCGTTCTGGGCCTGAGGGCTCCTTGACTAAGCTGGACCTTCAGATGCAGCTAGTAAAAACCATGCTCTGGGCCAAGTTTTCTATACTGTACCTTCCTCAGTCCCTGCTCAGTCCCTATCAGTCCCTGATAGTGAAGCCTTTAATCATAGAATCTTGTTCATGCCTTGAATCCTTGCTTTGACCACGAACCGCTGCCTGTTTTTTGACTCCTCGTCTTGCCCCATTTGGATTTATCTGCACTTCTGACCATGGAAACGACCCTGACTGCTTTTGACTTTCCCTCTGGATTCCACCTGCCACACACAGACTGAGAAGGTTAGTGACTTTTACTATATTCACAGTATCCCCTCATCCTCACCAAGTCACTAACCTCTCTGTCTTTCAAGTTTGGACTCTCACCTTGGACCCTGACTCCAGCAACCAGCAGCAAATATAATAAAAACTGTTCTTGTTTTTTGCACTCCTGTGTCTGGCTGTCTTTGAATCCAAAAACCCATTCGTGACAGTTTCAGTTTATTTATTTTCTGCTGAAACATCAGATTAAAATATTTTTACAACTTCCTGTAAGAAAGTCATCCTTTAACTGAGCTCATACATAAATGATCAATTATGATCAACTATTATCAATTATTATCAAATATCAGTTATCAATTATAAAATATTACCCGTTATCAAATAAAAATGATCAAATGTAATCTATCAAATATCAATTATCTAATGTTATCAATTATTATCACATATAAATGATCAATTATGATCTATTATCAAGTATCTGATATTGTCATTTTTTAAGAAATACCCATTATAAAATATGATCAATTATCTTATATCAATTATATTAGTATCAAGTCAGTTATTATAAATTATCAAATATAATGATCAATTATAATTAATTATAAAATTTAAATGATCAGTTATCAACTATGATCGATTATTATCTAATATTGTATATTATCAATTATCACTTATAAAACATAAAACACCTCATCAGTCAGTTAAGGAGCTGTCTGTCTCTCTTCCTGTCTCTCTCTCTTCCTCCTGTAAAGCTCCTGTATAGCGAGGCGTGCTGCACTGTAAAGGTGGGAGGAGGCTTGAGCTCTCCAATACCAGTTAAACGAGGAATCAGGCAGGGCTGTCCACTTTCAGGCCAGCTTTACAGTCTAGTCATTGAACCTCTTTTGAATAAACTGAGGAGTAGACTAAAGGGATTCTCTTTGACCAACTCAACTTTAATTTCTCCTATTGTGGTGTCTGCATATGCTGATGATATAAACATCTTTGTCCAAGATCAGGAAGACGTACATGAGTTAAAAAAGTGTCTGACTATGAATGAAAAAGCTTCCTCAGCCAAGGTGAACTGGGGGAAAAGTAATGGATGCCTGGTAGGACAATGGGAAGTGGGAGGGATCCCCAACCTTCCTGGTAGTTTGAGCTGGGGGAGGGTGGGCATGCAAATACTTGGAATTTATTTGGGAACTGAAGATTACCAAAAACAGAACTGGGAAGGGGTGTTGGAGAAGGTAGGAGCCAAGTTGTCTAAATGGAAATGGTTGCTACCCCAGCTGTCCTATAGGGGAAGAGTTCTGATAGCGAACAATCTGGTTGCCTCGACTCTCTGGCACAGACTTGCCGTACTGGTTCCGCCTCCAAATCTTCTGGAGAATGTACAAAGGCTCCTAGTGAACTTTTTCTGGTCTGGTCATCACTGGCTAAGAGCACCAATTTTGTACCTGCCGGTGGTGGAGGGAGGACAAGGCCTTGTGGATATCATCTCCAGAACGGCAACCTTCAGACTCCAAACAGCACAGAGACTCCTGTATGGCTGTTGTCACCGCTGGACAGGCCTAGCCCGAATGCTACTGAGGAAGGCTGGACGACTTGGCCTGGATAAACAGCTTTTCTTACTGGAGTCTTCTAAAATGGACCTAACAGGACTTACGCCCTTCTATCGTTCTGTACTCAATGCCTGGCAGACGCTGAAGGTCATTCGCAACCCTGACCCCAGACCAGGAATGTGGCTTTTTGAGGAGCCTTTGTTCTACAACAAAGCCATTAGTGGATCCACACTTTCCTCAACAACTATAAGGAATAAGTTTGTTGAAGTTGGCATTACTAGACTTGGTCATCTGGTAAAGACCCCTGTAGACACGCTTGGAGACATGACAAACATCAAATCTTCCAGAGTACTGGGAAGGATAATGGAAGAAGTAAAACTATGTCTGCCTGTGCCACT
>JBBPBX010017792.1:28133-46389 GCA_038048925.1 Garcialebias charrua | reverse complement strand
AGCCTGTGGGTGATATACGTTCCTTCAAGGAATTCTACTTTCATTTGTGGTTTGGGTTTGTTGACTTTTAGTCTCTCAGATATGTTATTCTGTTGTCATTATCTTTATATAAATCAAGTTATCTTTCATTTGGCTGTTTTTTAACCGTTCTATTTTCCCCTTGGTGTTGTTATTATTCACATTCCAAGGCAACCTTGAACATGACTGTAAAAACATTTTACCTTTCAGCATCTTCTCCCAGTTAAACAAACTGCCTGCAGCGGATACAACAGCCCAGTTGTGGTGGGATTGGAGTTGGGACATGGAATTCCAGGTAGGAAAAACTTGGACTGTGTATATGTTTGTGTTGCTACCGGGCTGAGTGTGTCCAGCACTGCTCAGAGCAACCTGAGCCCACATTAATGAGAAGAATACGCTCTGTGTTGGGGCTTGCTCGCTGCTCAGCCTCAGCTCGGCTCGGTCTGGGTGGCAGGGATCTGTCAGCAGCGGGTAATTAATGCTGCAAGTCAGATTAACGCTCGCTTACATTGAGGACCGGCTACATACTCCAGGCTGCCTGAGACAAAGTGGACGCACACGGAGACTTACAGTGACGACTGCTTCGCCTTTAGTTTCAGTTCAAGTATGGCAAAATGAAAAACAAATTTTACATTACGATTTTATTTTGATTTCAGCTTCATGTCTTTATAAGCTGCCATGGGCAAAGAGCTGCAGAAAGTTTTGTATCCAGAATACTGAAACTAGCATTACAGGGAACCCCCGACCTACGGCGCCCGCGACCTACGGCAACCCGGACCTACGAACGTATCATATTTAATAATTTAATAAAAAATAAAAAAAAATAAAAAATCTTTTTTTTTGTGTGTGTGTGTGTTTAAATGTTATTAATTTCATGTGTACAGCACTTTGTTGCAGCTGTGGTTGTTTTAAAGGCTTTATAAATAATATTTTTTATAAAAATGATAAGTTTTTATCATAATTGCGCAACTTCCGGCCGTTCCAGGAAATGCCCCGGCAGCCATTTTAGGTAGGTCTGTTGTCCCGGCAGCTGGCTGTGAGGACTGTGTTTGTTCCAGGATTGCCTCATATGGATAAATTACTGGCTGGAATCGCTCTGTGAACTCTGTGGACGTCTCAGCCTGGAGCAGCAGCCGCGGATCGATCGCCGATCGCTCAGTCATGCGCCGCACCGCACCGCGAACACCAGCTTATGGCCTGGCTAACACGCAGCTAACACAGGCCTGGAGCAGCTGTCATGGTTCGCTCTGCGAGCCGCCGCGCTGCTCGGCCCGACAAAATCAACGCATGGCAACCTAAGATGTCGGCTTTGACCATCTCAAAGTAAGAAATTATATTTTTATTTATTCTGTATTAATTAATTATTTTATTCTGTAATAATTTTACAGTATTGAATGTGCTGTGCTGAATAGCAATGTTTAACATTACTGCACACTACTGTACATGCTGTACAGTTACTGTGTGTGTTTATGGATGAATGTGTGGTGTAATGTGTTAGATAAGTGTTTGTAAATAAAGTTCTGTGCATGTTTATGGCCCAGTATGTCCGCTTGTTCAGTCTCATGCCGATAAATGTGTGTGCGGCGCTCCGTTAGCGTTATTTCCGCGACGTACGAACGAAACCAGGACCTACGAACAAGACGTTATTTTCACCCCCGAGCTACGGCAGAATCGAGCTGCGAACGGTCCTTAGGTCCGGAACTCGTTCGTAGGTCGAGGGTTTCCTGTACTTGTAGGAGAGCATATTGTTTGCAAGCCAACACAGTTAGCAAAGCTGCTACCACACCAATTTTTACCCTCATATCTAAAACTCAAGACTGGTTTATACACCATGAGAGGTGCCAAAGCAGTATCGCTGATGTAGTTACATGTTGAAAACTGCATTCATCTTCTCACACCCCTGCGGACCCTGCAAAGCCCCATACCTAGATTCTCACTAGATTTGCACCAAGAATTGTGTGATTGGTCAGAAATTCTTGGGCATGTTTTACTATAAAAATGGCCACAGTACTATGCTTCCATGTTGGAGAGCAGCTGGCCGAGGCTGTTAGAAGATACAGTCATCTTTACAACCGTTCCAGGCAAAATTATATAAAAAAAAAGTCTAATAAATCTTATATAGGTAGTCCCAGAACTCATGGAAGGCTATTGGACACCTTTTTGTGCATTGAGGATACTAGGGGTGTAACGGTACGCTAAAATCACATTTCGGTTTGGTTCAATTACAAGGAGGGTTCGGTTCGGTTAATTTTCGGTACAAAAAAAAAGACAAAATAAAGACTTACAAAATGTTTATTTTGAAAATATGCCAAAAATACATTTGTATTGTATTGTAGTAATAAATAAAAGTGACCCATTTGGATGATATTTTAAATAAACAGCACTCTACAATAAATAAACTATATGAACAATAATAAAAATCTTAATAAATACAATAACAGTCAGAACCAGAACAATAAGCAGCAACAGACTGTTTACAATCTAACTAATCAAGTTTTTGTCCAGTAGCAGCAGTGTGGCAGTATTTGTCCTCATTACTCACAACAACTTCTTCTTGGTGGGACAGGTCCTGGAAAAGTTCAGAGTTCAGTTCAGTCATCACACACTTCTTAGCTGCAGGTGGATTTCCCTGAAGTGGAAGTAGAGAGCACAGAGCAGCTACCTCTGTCACAGACTGGAAATAAAAAACAAAAGAGGTAAAAAAAAACAAGTTAATAAGATTATGATTTAAAAAAAAAAAGATTATTTAGATAATAATAATAAAAGAACAATACCTCTTGAACGGTTGAATCACTCTTCATCATCAGGGCAGGGCTTTAATCTGGTCCAGGGCTTGTTGACAACATCAGTTAGTTTTTTCATAAAGAGCTGAACTTTTTGAAGTGTTGACGTGATGAATGTCTCATAGCGACGCTCAGTAACTTTAAAGCCTACGCATATAACAACGTTCAGACTTAGATTCAGATTTAAAAACTCATACAGCTTGTGTTTGCTCTGGACCGCTCTGATTACCTGAAGAAGTTGTTTAAATGCAGCTGTTGCTGTTAGCGCTCTTTGTAACAAGCTGCTGTTTCTTCGTTCACGTTCGGATGACAGTTTCCAGCACGTTCACGTTAGACGTGTTGCTGCTGCAGAGTCTTCATGAAACAAAGTCCACACAGCTTTGAATGTGCGCTCGTCTTTTAACAAGAAAGCGTTCACAAACAGAAGACCGCACGAGATGCTAACGGCTAAAAGCTGTGTGTGCCGCGCGATAATAGCTCCGTGCTGAAACGCGCTCAGGAAATTTTGTTCTGCGGTGCTGGTGCATATATTCCCCCGTTAACAGTGCTTTAAGTGGGCCGGAGTAGCCTGGCCCTCGCCTTCCTGCACAGCTCCGCTCAATTCTCATTTCCCTTCACTGCACAGTCTGGGACTTCTCCCATCCACAAGGATTTCTCCGGTAGATTTTTGTTCGGACCAATCAGAGAACAGAAGGGGCGGAGTTTTTGGCCCCTAACCCACGCCCCCACCTGTCCCAGCGCAGCCAGCTCGCAGCCGCATGTTCTCATTCAAAGCGATGCAGGAGTCCTGCATCGAGGACTGTTGTATAAATGACACAAATGTATTAATTTCCCCTTCTTAATCCCTTATCTGGAGTTTTCTTTTGTTTTTTTGGCCAAAAGTCAAGTGTTCGCTCCCTCCTCCTTCTCCTCCTCTCCCTCCGCTGAACAAGGAAATGCCCCCACCTGTCCCAGCGCGCAGCCAGCTCGCAGCCGCATGTTCTCATTCAAAGCGATGCAGGACTGTTTTATATGTGACACAAATTTATTAATTTCCCCTTCTTAATCCCTTATCTGGAGTTTTCTTTTGTTTTTTTTTCCCAAAAGTCAAGTAATCGCTCCCTCCTCCCTCCTCCTTCTCCTCCACCCTCCGTTGAGTGAAATGAACAAGGAGGAAATGGCTGAGGTTGTCACGAGAATTAAACTCGGGTTTTACGTTGCTGACCGAGTCCCATCAGATTTTCTGGTCTTTTGGTGAGCTGGACCAGCGATCCATGGTTTTATTTTATTTTATTAAAATGTTTTATTAACATATAAACACAGAATTTGCGCAGCGAGAGAAAAGCTGCAGGAGGCGGAGCAGTTGTCAGTCAAGTTCACCAGAGCACGGGGGGTGGCTCTGAGGGGAGGGAGCAGAATGCTTTCCCTGTTCAAAATATCCAATGGTTTTGTTCCTCAGCAGAGGCCAACGCCTCCAGCAAGAATCGTTTCTCTATGGAAAAAGTCCAGACCCTTGTCTGAAGCGAAGTGAAGGACAGGGTCTGGTTTTAACCAGGCTAGGGCCGGAGCTCACCGGAACCCACAGTTCCGCCACTTCTAATTTAACCCTGAGAGTACCGGGACTTTTTTAAGAGTAATGTGCGTTCCGGAACTTATTTTCGTCTTCTCCACTTGAAAGACCCGTGGCAGATTAGAATGCATCATTTCCCCCTGACTGGATTTCAAGAAACAGCAATGCATCTGTCGACAATAAAACATCTTTGGTGGAGCGCGTCATTTTGGCCAATCACAACCTCAGGATAGACAGGGGGAGGAGACGACAGCGAAATCTGTAAAAAAACAAAATAAAAAACTCTGCAGCGCGACAGAGCGCGAGGGAGGCGGAAGTAACTCCTCCAACGTGTGGGAGCTCTTGAAGCTTCACAGAGCTAAAAAAAAACAAAACAGCAACATGCAGTTTTGAAATTGACGACACAAGAGAACCCCGCTGATGAAAACATGACGGAGTCGTAAACTAACTTAATCACGGTGTGTATGAAGGCATAGGCGTAATTTACACGGGGGATGGGGGGGTTATAACACCCCCAATAATTTGATCCAGTCAATATAACCCCCCCAATAAAATGACATCATTTCATCATTATACATATCTTACATCAATAATTGATTTTCTTTATTCATTTAAATTTTTTAGTAAAATTGCTGCGTGTTTTTAAGCAAACTCCCTGAGGACTGACCCCCTCCCCTGCAAAAAACTTGGTATCACCCATCCCACCGGCTACAGGGTGGCCCTGTAGAGTCCCATTGTAAGAATGGAATGCGGAAGTCACGTGGGTCACGGAGCTGCTCCATGTTTCAAACAGCAGCTAACAGCAGTGGTTCTACCATTGAACGTAGTTAATTCTTGATGTTTCAGACGTGTTTTCTCCGGTAAGTTGATGTAAATACAATATTTTTTGCCATTGTGAAGCGTTAGCTGACTGTTCTGTACCAGTTTATAAACATTAATACTTCATGTTATCAGTTTTTGTTAATTAAACATGTTAAATTACTAGTTGTGTTTTAACTGCAGCTAGTTCTGCCATCATGACTGGTTTAAATTGATGTATTTCTGTCTAATTCAGCGTTTAAAAATATTCAGTACAGCTTAAATTTGAAAGTTTATTTTTTTAAATTATTTTATGGTAATTCCAGTTACTGAAATCTTAACTAGAAAATACTTAGCCTTTTTTTCTGAGAGATTGATGTTGTTTAATTTAGTTCAAATTATAGATACTTCGTCAAAGACTGCAGCATAAATTGTTGAATCAAGATGTTTGAATTAAATTATTTTAACACCATAACCTTCACAAATTGGTATTTACTGCAGGACTGTTAATTTAAATGCGTTTTATATTATTTGTTTAGCGTATGGTAATCATGGGTCAAGTTCAGATTAGACTCTCTTTCAAGACAGAACAAGAAATAAGAATTATTACAAAGAATATATCAGCATCAATAAACTGTAGAACTGTAAAAAAAATTAATTAAATTATCACATTCATGTCCATCTTCATCTTTTCAGATTGACTGAGCGATGGGCTAAGAAATGACACCAGTTGGTGGAACTGGTCAGTCCTCAGAGAGATGGAGCTGGTACGTTAATGGTGAGCTTTGAGGACTCAATGACAAGAGAGAGCTGGTTACAAACAAAGGATGATGACAACAGTGAGCACAATAGACAGTTCTAAAAGAGGCATACAGATTTTTTTTTTAATTTAATCAAATTAAAATAAGCATGCAAAAACAGCTAGATTATAAGGTGAATGTACAAGCCCAAAACCAGAAAAGTTGGCACGTTGTGGAAATCGCAAATAAAAACAGAATACAATGACTTGCAAATCTTTTTCAACCTATATTCAATTGAACACACTGCAAAGACCACATACTTAACGTTCGAACTGGTAAACTTTGTTATTTTTTGCAATTATTAGCTCATTTGGAATTTGATGCCTGCAACATGTTTCAAAAAAGCTGGCACAAGTGACAAAGAAGACAGAGAAATTTGAGGAATGCTCATCAAACACTTATTTGGAATATCCCACAGGTGAACATGCAAATTGGGAACAGGTGGGTGCCATGATTGGGTATAAAAGCAGCTTCCTTGACATGCTCAGTCATCCACATAGAAGGATGGGGCGAGGGTCACCACTCTGTGAACAAATGCGTGGGCAAATTGTCGAACAGTTCAAGAACAACTTTTCTCAACGAGCTATTGCAAGGAATTTAGGAATTTCACCATCTACGGTCCGTAATATCATCAAAAGGTTCAGAGAATCTGGAGAAATCACTACACGTAAGGGGCAAGGCCGAAAACCAACATTGAATGCCCGTGACCTTCGATCCCTCAGGCGGTACTGCATCAAAAACCGACATCAGTGTGTAAAAGATATCACCACATGGGCTCAGGAATACTTCAGAAAACCACTGTCAGTAACTACAGTTCGTCGCTACATCTGTAAGTGCAAGTTAAAGCTCTACTATGCAAAGCAAAAGCCATTCATCAACAAGATCCAGAAACGCCGCCGGCTTTGCTGGGCCCGAGCTCATCTGAGATGGACTGATGCAAAGTGGAAAAGTGTTCTGTGGTCTGATGAGTCCACATTTCAAATTGTCTTTGGAAACTGTGGACGTCGTGTCTTACGGACCAAAGAGGAAAAGAACCATCAGGACTGTTATAGGCGCAAAGTTCAAAAGCCAGCATCTGTGATGGTATGGGGGTGCATTAGTGCCCAAGGCATGGGTAACTTACACATCTGTGAAGGCACCATTAATGCTGAAAGGTACATACAGGTTTTGGAGCAACATATGCTGCCATCCAAGCGACGTCTTTTTCATGGACGCCCCAGCTTATTTCAGCAAGACAATGCCAAGCCACATTCTGCACGTGTTACAACAGCGTGGCTTCGTAGCAAAAGAGTGCGGGTCCTCCCCTGGCCTGCCTGCAGTCCAGACCTGTCCCCCATTGAAAATGTGTGGCGCATTATGAAACGTAAAATACGACAACGGAGACCCCGGACTGTTGAACAACTTAAGCTGTACATCAAGCAAGAATGGGGAAGAATTCCACCTGAAAAGCTTCAAAAATTGGTCTCCTCAGTTCCCAAACGTTTACTGAGTGTTGTTAAAAGGAAAGGCGATGTAACACAGTGGTAAATATGTCCCTGTGCCAACTTTTTTGCAATGTGTTGCTGCCATTGAATTCTAAGTTAATGGTTATTTGCAAAACAAAATAAAGTTTCTCCGTTCGAACATTAAATATATTGTCTTTGCATTCTATTCAGTTGAATATGGGTTGAAAAAGATTTGCAAGTCATTGTATTCTGTTTTTATTTGCGATTTGCACAACGTGCCAACTTTTCTGGTTTTGGGCTTGTAGAAAACTAAACTTTAGAACAATATGTGTGATCACTGGTCAGTGAAAGTTCTGCTGGACTTCTCATTTGGTTCTGGGCGATGAAAACAAATGGTTGGAACCTCCTTCAGTCTCACACGGCCTGACTGTGTCTTTGTGATGTGCCCTCTCACAAAATGTGCCTGTAGAGTGATACTAGTTTATTTCCTTGCACATTTCTTTGACAGTTAAACATTTTGAGCTCTGGTTGAACATGTTTGTGCAGATTATATTTACATCACTCAGTTTGTGTTGTTGGGATGATGATGTAATTAATAAACAGTATAAATAGTAGTAAAGTACTTTATTAAAGCTTGTTTTACATTTTACATATTTTATAATAAATTGTTTGGTAATTTATTTTTGCACAATTAACACTTATTTTGTCACCTGTTACAGTAATCACAGTAAAAGCATTACAATATATTTTAACCCTAAAATATCCCGAATCATTTAAAAAAAAGTAATTTATTCGATAAATAAATAAGTAGAGAGCACAACCCCCCCAATGTTAGACCTAAAGTTACGCCCCTGTAATGAAGGAACAGCTGCAGGCAAATCTCTACATTAAACCACATCTATCACTAAATCAGAAAACTGTAAAAAGCCCCTCCTAAATTCACTGTTGGTGATTATTAAAATGTCACCTGTTCATTGTGCAGTGGAGTGTAACCATTGTTTAGTAAATGTTACAAATAAAACTAAATAAAAATTAACAAAACAAAAGTCAGTTACACCCCTAAAGCCACTGTGATAAAGTATCACATTAATTTAATTATCTTAGCCACAGGAGTGAGTTTAAAAACAGGATGATGTCTATATGAACTAGTTGAATGAGGTGTCTCTAAAATATCCTGATTCATGATCAATAATAATTTAAACAATTTTTTAATCTGTCCACAGGACCTGACTTTATTTTGTTAGATGTCTCTAAAATAGTTAGTGAATCATGTTTACATGTAGGTAAACATAGATGTTTAACAACTTGTTAAAATACACCAGAATGCAGGAAATGGCATCTACTTTATTCAAAATTTCTGGCAAAACATCTTCACCAGCATATTTAAGAAATGAGTTTTTACTGTTAGTAAGTAAGTTTTATTTATATAGCACATTTCACAGACATGAGAGTCACAAAGTGCTTTACAAAAGGAAAAATAAAATCATAAAATCACAGAAGTACTATACAAAAAGGTAAAACATAACAAACTCTAAAATCAATGTACAAAATTAACCAAAAGCCTGTCTGAAGAGATAAGTCTTAAGTTTTTAAATGCATCTGTTGACTCGGAGCAGCGCATTGTTAGCAAAATGTTCTGCTGTATTTGACTTGCTGCTGTTGTTGGTTGTTGATTTTTTGGTTGACACAATCTTTCCTATTTATGTTCTCATTAAATCAGGTTAGTAAATGACTTTTACCTGAAGCATGTTAAAAAATTACAAAATCTTTCGGGGGGGGGGTTGGCGCAACGTTTGTCACCTTTTTCATCCCTTCTGAGTTTGCAGGTATGCATATTATTATGACATTAGGGAGGGTACCGGCACTTATTTTTTTTTCCACTTAAAGCACTGCCTGTTAATAACGTTTAATGAGTGAAAAAATAACCGAAACGGTACGCAGGTGGACCGAACCGAACGTGGTGTACCGAAACGGTTCGGTACACCCACTTGTACCGTTACATGCCTAGAGGATACAGAGCGGAGACATTGGTGTTGTTTGTTGGTTGTTGGTTATGATGACCGGGAGGGAGTACGTCTCAGCCGGACACCGTAGGGACACGTTCTCCGAATGTCTGTCGGAAATGGTGGTGGACTCTTCATGACAATTTCATAAATTACAGCTTCTCCTCAGGAAACAATAGAATTGTGGGTGTTCCAGATTCACTTCTTCCTGGAGGTCACTAAATGGTGCCAGACTACCAAACCTGAGACCAATTTCCTTGATAAGATGCCCAGCGTATATAAAGCATCAAATGACTGACTTTCATTCAATGATGGAGCATTACCTGGTTCGTGCTTCTAGCCATTTTTATTTCTAGTGACCTAAGTTTACTTACCTGTACCTTTTGCTGTTTCCAATGAACCTTCTGAGATCTACCCGTCCTTGGACTCCTTGTGAAATTCTGGAAACCTCCCCGTGACCACCTCAGCAGTCTTCCTTGCCCTCCAACCACTCATCCAATAGTGACTACTTTCCACGCTGGACAACCATTGCTCACACAGGATTATTGGAACCAGTGATTCTCCAACACCACTGACCAATAAGAAACAGAAGACAGTCTAATCATACCATCCCTGCTGAACTTCAGTGCTGACCCTTCTCTTTGCTCCCCAGGGCTCCTGATAAATGCCTTTGATTAGATTCACTGTAAATAAAAGCAATTCACTTGCCTTCCTGTTGATCATGTTCAGTCCTTGTGAATACCAGATCTTCCTCCAACAACTCCTCCATCAACAGAAAATAAAGTATGCTCAGCCAACCGCAATTTTGCTGCATGTGCTGCAGTAGGACTTCTTACCAGGACTTCTCCCTCACTGTTTCCCTTTGAGTATGAACAGTTCATGCAAATATACAGTCTGAAATCACATCAGCAAGATCCAGTGTTTAAAATCATGTGAAGTATAACAAGGCCTTCACTGAGTTATAGCCTTTGATTAGCTGAGGGGACCATCTTGAAATCTGTCCACTGGTTTATGAGATGTTTCATTAACAAACAGACAGACACGGGCAAAAATCATCATCAGTGGGGGAATAACGACTTGTCAGACTGATATCTTGTCTTGAGTGCCACTAGGTATTAAAAGCCTGCCTGAAAAAAAGCGTAAAGTACAGGTAGTCCTCAAGTTACGACGGTCTCGAGTTACAACGCATCTCCCATTTACTATGAAAAGCCTTATTTCGAGTTACGCAGTTTTACGTCATAAACGTTGTGACGCAGCGGCGCAGCGGTGGAAGAATACAGTATTGTACTGTACGTGGTGCAGCAGTGGAGGAATACTGCACTGTACTGTGAACGCGGTTTTACGTCGTAAAGCAGCGGCGGAAAATATTGTACTGTACGCGGTGCAGCGGCGGAAAATATTGTACTGTGAACGTGGTTTTACGTCGTAAACGGAATACAGAATACGGCGGATGGACCAAGGAGGACGGCGTCACCAGCATCCCAGTAGGCCATCAACTCTTTTTTACCTTCATTATGGCTCCCAAACGTATGTGTTTTTTGATAATTATGTAGGGTACTGTGTTAGGATAGACTAAGTGCTTGGTAATACAGTACTGTACATGTATATGGTGCAGTATGTACTGCGTATGTTCCGACTTACGTCAAAATCGGTTTACGACGCTGTGTAGGAACGGATCTATGTCGTAAGTCGAGGACCACCTGTAATCTTAAGGTTCTTTCAGACACATGAACATCTACTAGATCAGCTAAAGAAGGTGGGGTGAGAAAAGTTAACAATAAATGTTTAAAATCAATTCTAGAACAGACTGGAAGCCAATGGAGTGATGTGCTCACGTCTGGGAGTGTTGGTTAAAAGTTGGGCTTCAGCAACCCTGAGTCAACCAGAACAAAACCACAATCCTGACAAGAACCTCCGCAGGGCGCTCATCCACACACCCAGAGCCAGAAAACAAAAAGGCCAATAAGTTAACAACAACCTTCACTAAAAACACACTCGTTCATCTCGTGCCAGAACGAGCGTCTTTGTTAATTCACGAGCAGCTCACGGTTTGTGTTCTGTCAAACACAGAAGAGTTCAAACATCTGCCGCCTGACAAAAAAATGTAAACGCTCAGGAATCGACCAGAGATCTTCACACGCTGAGGAGCAGATCAGGCAGAGGACGAGGAGAGGAGCGGTGAAGCTTAATCAAACACGCTGATGTGTGTGTGTGTGTGTGGCGGCCATGTGGTGTTGAACGCTCTGGAATCACAAACACATGGATTTCTGTAGGACTTAGCACAATATTTGCAGATGTCAGCATGCAAATAAAAAAATAAACAACTTCTGGATTACATGAAGCTGTGAGTTTGTGTGTAAATCCAGTAACACACTATTGGTTGTTCGTAATCCCACACAAACCCTCATTTGTTAAGTGGGTGATGTGGTGAGGTCTCGTCCCTGGTCTGTATTACCTCAGCGGCACCGCTCCAGTACCCACACTGCACTGCTGCAAGACCACATCAAGCAGAGGGAGATATTCGCTGCGGCGCAGTGCGGCCAAACATTTACCAAACACGCATGGTGGCAGAGAAAACACAGGGGTGATGGAAAGATCCCTGGTCCCAAGCCTCGTGGCTTCAACACCACATTCACTGGTGCTCAGTGCTTTGATGAAGGTTTCATACGGCGATCGAATGCATCAAACAAGAGTGAAACTAAACAAGACAGAGACGAATAACTTCACTCCAATCCTTTTCAGTCCCTTTATTCAACGGAAACAAGAATACCACCAATCAGGGGCGGCCGGCCAATAGGAGGCGCTAGGGCGCAGCCCCACTGGAACTTCTGGACCATTTTGCATTGAAGACTTTTCAATTTTTTTAATAAAAATGAAATAATAAAATAAAAATATTTTGAAATATATGCATAAATGTTTTTAGTTGTGTAGGATAAATATTTTATGAGTAATGAGTTATATTGTTTGTTTCAAAAAACGTTTCCATAGACTGTCTGTCGTTATAAATGGCGCATGCACAGTTATTCCACGATGTTACAAAACAATGGGAAGATGCTGGGCGCAGTTTTCACCGCCCTGCACACGTCCAACGTGAGCTCTACCTACTGATCGCGTGTTTCAGGACGTTTATTTATTTATTTAAAATTTTTTTATTTTCTGGAAAATTAGCCGCGCTGTTTGTCAGTGACTCAAGCAGGCTTGCTCAGGTAATTTTTAAATCATTGAAAGCCCTTTATCTAATGTTTATTTGCATTTCTGACTGATATGCCTCTAAACTTTTAGATGGCCGTTTGTGAAAAAAGCATTCAGCTGACTGTTTATTCTAAAAGTGGCAACTGGTGAGTTTGTTTTTTTGGAGCTAGCATGCTAATGCTAGCCTTTATCTAATGCTTATATTATTATATTACCATTCCTGACTGATATCCTCTCCACTTTTAGGTGCTCTGTTTATGATAAAAGCTTTCAGCTGACTGTTTATTCTAAAAGTGGCAAATGGTGAGTTTGTTTTTTCTTTGTTTGTTTGTTGAGTTAGGTTGCCAGCACAGGTTATTGTACAGTATTGGACTCTGATGGCTACATTTATTTTAATTTGCTTATAAAAATGATCAAGCATTAATAATTTTATATACTAAATGTCACTTGTGGTGTTTTACTAATTCTTAACACTGTACAGTATTGATCTGGAGAATGAAAACAAAGCCTCTTGCAAGTAGAAATGCAGAAATGTTTTAATCTCACTTATTTTCCTTTCTATAATTTATATATAATTTATTTATTTATATATATTTTTGTTTGTTCTTTGTTGTTTTAGTGAGTCAAATGGGCTCTTCTCATCCTGAGCATTTAATTGTTCTGTTGACCTTGTATTAATCTGCATTTGATTAAAAAAACATATTTGAACTTGGGATTTTTTTTTTTTCATTTTGGAGAAACTCTCACGCACACCTAGGGACAATTTAGAGTTACCAGTCTAACATGCATGTTTTGTGTCTGTGGGAGAAAAATGGGAGTACACAGAGAAAACCCACACATGCACGGAGAGAACAAACTCCACGCAGAATTTATTTATATTTATTTTTATTTAACTTTTATTTACGGTATACAGGTTAGTGAGTTACGAGGACTCGTTTTCAAGAGAGACCTGTTTTAGACAAACAACAAAGTATACAACACTAAAAAGCAACTAAAATTAAAATAGTGTCATAAAAACATTGTTACTGTTAGCAGCATGGTCCTGTTAGCAGAGTGGTTCTGTTAGCAAATCGGTTCTGATAGCAGAATGGTTCTGTTAGCAGCGTGGTCTTGTCAGCAGCATGGTGCTGCAACGTCTGGCTTTGTTAGCAGAGTGGTCTTATTTGCAGTGTGGTCCTGTTAGCAGAGTGGTTCTGTTAGCAGCATAGTTCTGTTAGCAGAATGGTCCTATTAGCAGCGTGGTACTCTTAGCAGTGTGGTACTGTTAGCAGTGTGGTTATTCTAGCTGTGTGGTCCTGTTAGCAACGTGGTCCTGTTAGCAACGTGGTCCTGTTAGCAACGTGGTCCTGTTAGCAGCGTGGTCCTGTTAGCAGCGTGGTCCTGTTAGCAGCGTGGTCCTGTTAGCAACGTGGTCCTGTTAGCAGCATGATGATAAACCGCGGCAACAGACAATGGCTGCCCTCTAGAACCAGGTTCAACAGACACAGAACATTCAAAGTTCCCTGCGGAACCAAACTGTTTTCTAGGGTTCAGTCT
Organism: Garcialebias charrua; assembly: GCA_038048925.1. NCBI lineage: Eukaryota > Metazoa > Chordata > Actinopteri > Cyprinodontiformes > Rivulidae > Garcialebias > Garcialebias charrua. The sequence continues at coordinate 32,265 of JBBPBX010017792.1, read as the reverse complement.
GTGCAGACAGACGGAGGATCATGGAGACGGTCGTCATGACAGGCCAGAGGCTGAGCCTGAATGGAATCCCATCTGGGATTCGTTCAGGTGACCTGCTCACTGAGAGGGGGCAGCTCTACCATAGCGCCAACATGCCGCCCCGTAATCAAAATCTAAAAGATAAAATCCCTCACATAAGAATCTCGAATACTTGTTTAATAAATACACTGCCTGGCCAAAAAATGGTCTCACACTAAGATTTCATTTAACCTCCTTTAGGTTTGATTACGTATCTGACTGCAGTGGGGTTAAAGGTCATTCTGACTGATAACGATGCTGGTGTAAATGGACTAACAGCTCAATTAAAGAACATACTGCTTTCAGCTGTGGAGAACATACCTGTTGATGTCTACCTGCTGGAGACTTCACCAAAACCACCACAGGTGTATTTGATTCAACATGGATCCGGGGTCTGGCATTTTCTATCCTAAACATTTATGAAGCCACGCCATGGACAGCTTACTGTCTACCATCTCATGGATGGCAAATGGACTCAAGCTGGGGAACAAAGAGTTTTCTAAGATTTTGTTTGGCCTTTGTAGATTTCAGCCTCCACATCGCGTCTCATTGGGGACTGCCTGCAGCCACCTATTATTATCCACCTGACAAGGGTTTCTTAACTTAATTCTTCCATCAACTTTAATGGGGCCCGAACTGCAACGTGTACCCCCACAAATGTTATATCAAAATGATCGGCTCAGAACCGTGAGGTGTGCTATTACTTTTAATGGAGTTTCGAGTTACCATGGCGATGTAATTTGCAAACAAAGATGCCATATTTTATTTGTCATTTTTCATAGACTGGTTGCAAATCAAATATCTAAGCTAAATATGAAAAATACTGTAAATCAGCCACTTTTAGAGATATTACGCTGAAATTAGGTGTGGTGGTAGCTGAAAGCAATGCTCAATAAATAATGAATAAAAAATTTCAAGAAGGCCACCAAAGCTAAATTTAAATGGCTTCAACTCAGATATTTTTATACTTTGTACAAATAGAGCTGACATTTTGTGTGGTTATAGCTGAGAGTATTTCCCATCACATACTGAATCAAAATCAAAAGTCCAAGATGGCCACCATAGCTTAAAATAATTTTTTTTTAACTTTAACTCATTGATAATTTGCTATTTTAAGCTGAAATTTGGTATGGTGGTAGCTGAGAGCGAACCTCAGCACATAATACTGTACTGTCAAATCAAAAATTTTGAATGGCCGCCACATGGCAGTCCCCATCAAAATTTCTCCAGAAATTTTCTAGTTAAACTTATCACTCACCTGCTTCCCATAATCATTCACCCATGTTGCCATTTTCCACCTACAACCAGCTCTATTTATATAATTTCTGATCACTACTCCCACAGCAGTTCATTGTCCTGACACATTCAGATGTCTCGGTCCTCTTCATGCCTCCCTGTGTTTTTCCCTCCTGAAGTTTTGCAAGTACGGTAGTTATCGCCATGTCTGCCTTTGTTTTCTTTTATTTAATAAAAAAAAAGTTTATTTTAACTCAAGCTCCTCATGTCTGCCTGCATCTGGGTCCAACGATACACCGACTGTGACATGTTTAAAGAAAAAAGGGGTGGGAAAAAAAAAACGAGTAGAAATATTTTCTTTTGACACAACAAGCCTGTAGATCTTTATAAGGAAGACAAATTGCGTGTTAAATCGTGTGAGACCGTTGCTCTTTGCACCTCTTGTTGCATGTGAGACTCACCAGCTGCCACGGCCTCTAAGTGCTCCTTGTTGCCACCCCAACCTCAAATATTCCCGACCCTGACAGTCTTCCAAAAGACAAACCCACCTTGGCTCGTGTTCGTCCTGAGGCTTCACAAAAAACACAAAACACGGAGGGAAAACCCTCCCAACAAAAACCCTGACAGTTGCTGCTTAATGTGCAATTGGGCGTGTTAATATAGAACTCCAGTACTTGGCATTTAGTGGCGCGAAGGGAGACGCTTAAACAAAACATTCAACCTAAATCCAACAGACGAGAGACAGAAAACATGTCAAAATAAAAATCACAGTGCAGCATGATGTCACCCCGAATACGTGAAACATGTGAAGACAGGCCCAGCAGACGAGTCCTCACTCTGAGCCTCGAGTCCTTACTACAAAGTGACTAATAGCAGTCATTAACAACCACTTAACTGTAAAAACCCTTAATATCCTGACGGTTCTGGGTGGTTTTAACCTCTTATGTGGCCCAAAGAGGCAATTCGTGGATCCTCGCCCTCTTTGAAAGTAAAAAAAAAAAAAAGGTGTTTTTGGACCAAACGGCTCTTAGGACTTTTGGGCAAGGATCTCACTGGGCTAGTGGAGGCTAGTGACCAAGACCTTGTTTACACAACGTTGTTTTAAAGAATTCAAAGCGGTTCTGTTGTGTTCTGACATTTGAGTACATGGTAAAATTGTAAATGGAGCTTATTTATACAGTATAGCACTTTCCAGCCCCCTGTGAGGAGCCCCAAAGCGCTTTACAATACCAACCATCCACCCATTCATACACACATTCATACACCGGTAGCGGCAGACTGCCATGCAAGGCGCCATCCTGTCCTACCGGGAGCAACTCGGGGTTAAGTGTCTTGCCCAGGGACACAACGACACATAGTATGGGGAACCGGAATTCAAACCTCCAACCTTCCGATCGGGGGACGACTGCCATTACCACTACGCCACGGCCGCCCATAACAGCCATCAATTTCTCTGACATCAAAGCTTTATAAATCTAGGTTTAAATAATAAATAAATAAATAAATAAATAAATGTCACATTTTGTCATCTGTGTATGTTTCCCATACAAGACGAAATTCGTCTCTGTATTTAACCCAACCACCACCAGGTGGTGCAGTGGGCAGCCATAGAAAGCGCCCGGGGAGCTGGGGAAATAGGTGTGCACAAGGTGTGTAGTGGCCGTGGCCGGGGTTCGAATCTGGGTCCTTCGGGTCCCAAGTCGGCAGCCCTGCCTCTACACCATCTTGGCCCCTTATAAGAATGGAGGATTTTGGAAGACATCTGTGTGAAATTCCACATGTGTGTCACGGACGGCTGCATCATCCGTTTCACTGCGTTGGAGCAACCCAACCACATCCTAGGTCCGAAACAACTTCCGCATGTTCATTATGGATGAAAATGTTCTCATGCTCCAGACTGAAGAGTCTGAGCGTGTCGTTAAAATGCCAAATTCACAGCTCCGGCTAGTGGCATAGCATGGAAACTACAGCGGATTCAACGAGCACAGTGTTATCATGTGACTCTCACTCAACAATGATAAAACATTAGCATTCCAGAGATGGTACACATGTAAACTGGGTTTAAAATTAAAAGGGGGAAAAAAAGCTAATTTTCTTGCCATCTCATTGAATTCTGGGTGTTCGTGATCAAGCTACCAGTAAGGCATGCATCCGCATTTAGGGTAAACAATTCTTGAAAACCACAGTGTAGTTTTGTGTGCATGGTTTTCAAAATTGTATTCTAGGCTGTGCACAATATTTTGTTGTCTGTCAAGAATTGGGTGTTAGGATTCATATATGATGCCAGACAACAAGAATGGTTAAAAAGTTTATTGAAATGCAGTTGCTGGTTGAGGTCAGAATCCAATGGTGGGCGAATCTTCTCAAACAGGAGAGGTGGGGACCACCTGAAGGAGTTGGGCAAGATGATGTCACTGTCACTGGGTGAAACGCAGCTGTAGGACAGAGGTGAGGAGAGCGTTGTCAGAGGGGTAATCCAAGAACAAGGTCCAGGGGCCTCATGTACAAAGACTTGCGTAGATTTCTTACTGAAAAGTCACGTACGGACAAATCAAGAAAAGTGTCCACGCACAAAAAAATCCAGATTTATCAAACTGTGCGTACACCGGTATCCACGCACATTCCTTATGTACAACACAATCAACGTGGAATTCAGCGCACATGAGAGAGTGGCCGACTCCGCCTTTGACACGCCTCCGTATGAATATGCAAAGTCATTCAAATATGCCATGCACGACAGGAATGTCGTCTCTGCTCCATTGCAAATCATGTCGGAACGTGGAAAAAAGAGGAACTTCACGGACTGTGAACAGAAATCACTTCTGAGTGAGGCAGAGAA
>JBBPBX010017792.1:0-16406 GCA_038048925.1 Garcialebias charrua | reverse complement strand
CTCATGTCGACCACCGTGTGCCACGCAACGCGCCCCGCGCCACCACGCCACTGTCGACCACCCACACACACACACACACACACACACACACACACACACACACACACACACAACAGCGCCGCTGCAGAGACAGGGGAGAAAAAAGCGAAACCAGCTTATTCAGTCGTTTCATGTCATTTTTAATATAAACTGCCTGTTGACTGTGGGCGCTCACTGATGTCATCTGTATTCTGTGTGGGTCTGCGCTCAGATCCGGGGCTGACACTATGATCAAAGGCGAGTCAATTTTAATTCGCCAAACGCGTTTGTGTGTTTTCTGACGCATAAAAGCCGGAATGAATGGACACTTCCTGCTCGCGGTGGCAGGAAACTATATCCTTATATGGTGTTTTGAGGGGTGGGAATTATGTAAATAACCTCCCGCGAGCACGCGCAGGTGAGTAGAACAGGTGGGATTCATCATTATTTACACAGCTCATATACACACATTTCCTGACGATAGAAGACTTTGTTGGATCTGACGTGGCATGTTCGTACGAACGCTTCGTACGAACAAAAGTAGGAGAAATTTAGGATAAAAATACGAACATTTTCGTGCATGAGGGCCAATAATCCAGGCCGGGAATTTGATATCATCCCGGGCCACCACCACCACCCGGTTGACACAAACCACCAAGCTGAGCGCACTCTGAACACCATATGTGCACTTGGTTAGCAATGCGGCGGTTATTGGCGTCAGAAGCACTGGTAATGTGTACCGTATTTTCCGGTCTATAAGTCACACCTTTTTGCCTAATTTGCATGCCCTGCGACATCAACCGTCTACGTCCATCCCTCTCTCTGCACTCTGCTTCCATCCTGGTCCACAGTCTGGTCACTTCTCGAATTGATTACTGTAACTCTCTCCTTTTTGGTCTGCCTCACAAATTAACCCGTAAGCTTCAATTGGTTCAAAACTCAGCTGCCCGCATTGTTACCAAAACCCCCTCATTCCACCACATCACCCCAGTTTTGCAGCAACTCCACTGGCTTCCAGTCACATTCAGAATTCAATTTAAAATCCTGTTATACACTTTCAAGGCTATTCATAGCCTCGCCCCTCCTTACCTGTCTGATCTCCTGCACATTACCACCCATTCACGCTCCCTTCGTTCTTCCTCTTCCATCCACCTTAACGTGCCTCTTGTCCGCCTCCGCACCATGGGACACAGAGCCTTTTCTCACTCTGCTCCCCAACTCTGGAACGCTCTTCCCCCAGACATCCGTAACATTGACTGCCTTCTGACCTTCAAATCAAAACTCAAAACTCATCTGTTCAAGTTAGCCTTCTCACTTTAATTTTTCTTTTTTATGTAGTTATTTTATATATTTTCTTTTTTGTGTGTTTTTTTTAATTGATTTTAATTTTTCTTTTTACCGGTACAGTATATAGTTATTTTATACTGTTTTTATTGCGTTTTTAATGCTGTAAAGTGTCCTGAGTGTTTTGAAAGGCGCTACCAAATAAAATGCATTATTATTATTATTTATAGGGCAAAGCGACATATTTAGGGATTTTTCCCCATGTTTTTAGACCAATCTTTGGCTGAGATATGACCGTTTCCATTCATTCTGACGAAAAAAAAAATAGAGCAGTACCACTTTCGGACACTAGGGTCCACCGACCGTTCCCAGCTCATGTGTCCGATGGCAGCCTCCTCTGGTCGGACTCACTCTGTCGCAGCACGGTCTCCTGCTCTCTGGAGGTATGAACTACTGTTAGCTCAGTGTTTGTTAGCAGAATAGGTCAAGAACCACAGGACAGATTTTGATGAAACTTACAGAAAGTAATCACTGGATGGACATTTACAACCCATTAGCTTTAGGGGATGTTTGAGCTAAAATTCAATTTAATTACAATTTATTTTCGCAGCGCGCACGTTTGGAAGACTGTCAAAGCGAAACAATTTAAATCCAGCTGATTTGAACATTGTGTTAATTTTTAAAGGAAAAGTTCAGCTCAGAAACACTTTTGCTATAATGTCAGCAAACATATATATTTTATACATCTTGTTAAATTTTAAAGAAATGAAGCGTTCGCACCCGTGCGGGTGCATGTAGCTAAACTAATTTTTAAATCCAGCTGATCGTGCATTTATTAAGGAAAAGTTAAGCTCAGAAACACTTTTGCTATAATGTCAGCAAACATATATTTTTACAAGGTGTATATCTTGTTAAATTTTAAAGAAATGAAGCGTATCCGCTCGCTGCGTGTGCACGCTTCGCAGCACCGACGTAGCAAAACTATTTTTTGTTTATTCAGCTGATTTGACCGGTACGTGCATTTATTAAGGAAAAGTTCAGCTCAGACACATCTTTACTATAATTTTCAGCAAACAAATAATTGTTTTTAAGTGTTAATCTTGTTAAAGTTCTACCGTGCACGCTCCTGTGGCCATTTCCGGGTTGTCACCGCGGACACGTAACATACGTGACGTAACACGTCAGTTGTGACGCATAATAGATGCGACTTATAGGGCGACTTATAGGGCGAAGCAACATATTTATGGATTTTTCCACTTTATTAAACATAATTGGACTAATGCGACCTATAGGGCAGTGCGACTTATCGACCGGAAAAATACGGTAATTTATTTTTTAAAGTTTTTGAAATGGAATAAACTGTTTTTCACCTTCTAAACGCTCCGTGTCTGAATTACACGTTCTCCACTCACGTTTATCCATTGAGGATTTTTCACAAAATCTCTATGACCGGTGTAAAGCATTCATAACGCAAAACCCTGACAAGGTTTTTAAAGGAAAACTGGGATGCAGGTAAGGGGGGCGTTCACTTCAGAACAAATTGAGGTTGCTGATTGGTCAGTTGCTAACATGCCCACTGGATTGATTGACAGGTGGTGTTGAGGCTCCAACTAAAGCAAAAAATAAAATAAATCACAGATTTTACTGGCCTGTTGAAGAGTGTCATTTCTTCCATGTTTATTTCAAATTTATTCATTGTTTTGGTGAATGAAAACTGAGTTTGCTTACAAAATTTTAATAATTGTTTCTACAATTTTCAGGGGTGCAGAGTTAAAAATTAGGGGTGCTTGAGCACCCCCGAAAAGAGGCTAAAACTGCAACTGCGTACAGAGATACGAGCGCAAATGTATAAACCTCGTGAGCCATTACGGGATAGAGAGAGCGGGAATGCAACCTGTTGTGTTTCGTCTCTGCTGTGTTCTTGTTTTTAGTTTTCTACATTGCCTTACAACCTACCAGTTTTTTGTTGTTGTTGTTGTTAAATCTTCTTATAAATACCATTTTATTAACACTTGTTTTTCTCAATTTGTACGTATCCTTTATGGTTGTCTGTTGTTGTCCACTGTTGTCACTCTTTTGTTTAAAAGTAAAAAAAAAAAAAAAAACAGGCCTCTCTTGTAAATGAGTCCCAGAGGATCAATGGGATTAACCTGTATAAATAAAGGTTGAATGAAAAAGTGATGGACAGTCTGGTGGGGTGTCTGTCTTTCCTCATCGTCGCTGCTGTCTGTGGGAGCTTCAGTGAGGCGGACACCTGAGTGGGCGGCGGCATGGATTGTTTATTTAAAATAATCAAGCACAAGCTGAACCGAGTCACTGAGCGGGCCAGGCCACCGGGAAATGTCCCGGTGCTCCCAATGATCAGTCCACCACTGACAACAAGCGTGTGGGTGGTAATAGATCTTTGTACTAAACTGTTTTCAGAGGTATCAGGATTGTCTTTATAAACTAGCTGCTGACCTTTATTTCATGACATCTGGAGCTGACAGTCATTTTATTAAACATTAAAATACATTAATCGTATCAATTATCTGCTGAGTGCTTGTTTTGCGGCTCAGTCTACTAAAGTACATTTAATCTCATTTATATGTTTAAATATTGACAATGAATAACACGTTGCTGTTGAAAAATAAGCAAAACATTGTTGCAGGTTTAAAATATCTCATGCAAACAGAAACATGCAGTCTATTTTTACCAACGAGAACTAAAGTACAGTTTTTATCAGTGTATAATACAGTAATGTCTAATTCTAGTGAACATGGGAAATGTTCAGAAAAATCTCAACCCTCTGGTTTGTCACGCGTTTGAAGCAACATTTTCAAAGTGCCGTCCTAATGCTTGAAGCAATATCTTGAGCCTAAATGTTTTGTGCATTTATGCCACAATGACTCCGAGTGAACATACAACAGGGCACCAGGCCAGGGATTCATTAACCTCTGAGGCGAGTCTGATTTCAAATAATTTGTCTGCATCAGGAAGAAGAAAAGGAAGTGAAGTCAGGGGGTGGATCAGGTCTTCAAACGCTGATAATCAACATACGGTAAACAACATCCAGGCTGATATAAGTGAGCTGGCCTGGATCATGAAGCCAGCTTCCACTGTTTGGGTAATAACTATGCAATGAGGGACGCTTTCCATGCGGCACATGTCTAAAACCTTAACGTGATGGCTCAGATGTAAATAACGTTCTGTAGAATGTTTGTGACTGTTTAATAACTTACTTGCTGTAGATAGAGAGATAAACCTGAGATAATACACAAATTATTATCTTATCAAATGAAATTACTGAAGTTCCATGATTTGGTATAATATCTTATCAGTTATGTATAGAGCTCAGAATAATGCACTACCTTTAAATATCAAAATGTATTTTGTAAAATGACAAAGCTGTTACAATCTTAAGGGGACAGACATATTTGTAAAACCACAGTATAGAACCAGTTTGAAGGGTCTGCCTTAATTCAGGGATTTGGATTGTGGAATGGTTTGGAGACATGTTAAAAAAAAAAAAGCCAAGTCAATGTTTGTATTCAAGAGAATTATCAAAACCGAATTGTTGAAAAAAATTATATGAATGAGTTTAATGAGAAATGTATGAAAACTAGAAAATTGAACGAGTTATTCATTTTTTTTGTTATTTATAGATAATTGTTGTTTGAATTAATTTTTTTTTTAAAGGAGCAGAAGATTTTTTCTTCATCTGCTACCTTTCATTTTATATTTCTTTTCATTTCATATATGTAAATTGTTTTGTATTTTAATTTTAAAATGAATAAATTAAATTAAATAAAAAATTATAATTAATGTTTTTATGAACATTTAGATCTTTATTGTCTTCCAACGCAAAGCGATTGGGAGGAAAATTTTGTTGGGGAAATATTCTCAAGGTTGGACGGTTCTGTTAGTGAACACTTCCATTGTGTAAAGATATTTGGGTAGGAAAGATTCCCACGAGGAAAATATTTTGTTAGAAAAATTAAGTGGAGGAAGGAGGGGCAAAAAAAAAATCTGTAAAAAAAAAATGTACGTTAGATACATCATCGAATGAGGGAAAATTGTGTTATGGAAAAGGTTCCTGTGGTTAAAAGATTCTGTCAGGGGAAAAAAACTGTGGGGAAAGATAACGTTAAGGAAAGATTCTCATGAGGGAAAGATTGTGTTTGAGAAATGCATCAATGAGCAAAGATTATGTTAGAAAACTCCCAAAGGAGAGGATTCCAGTGAGAGAAATAAAAAAGTTAAGGAAGATTCTGTTATGGAAAGATTCACGTGGCAGAAAGAGCTGGGTAGGAAAGCATTTTCCATCCATTCATCTATCCATCAATTATCTTTACCCGCTTCTTCCTTTTCGGGTTGCGGGGGTCACTGATGCCCATATCCAGCGATCACTGTGCAAGAGGCGAGGTACACCCTGAACAGGTCTTCATTCCATCACAGGGACACAGAGAAACAAGACAACCATTCACTCTCACTCACACCTAGGGACAATAGACCTTTTACCAGTTGACGTCATCACGCAAAGCTCGCCTGAAACGAGCGTTCTGATTGGACGGCAAAAAGCCCTAACCGGATGCAGGGGCTTAGGAAGGGGCCGAGGAGCTTCGTAATGATAGCGAGTTGTAATTTAGAAGCTTGTTTTCTTAAAATATTGAACAACCACTGGTCAAAATGCCTGAACATTGTGCCGCGGATACGAGAGGAGGTGATTGTGTGCGCTGATGGAAAATGGGGAACTCCTTCAGGCTTTTTGCGAATGTCCAGCAGGGTGAGTCGTTGTGTGTCGTTGTCAACCTCCTGTATCCTGTCCTGTCCTCTCTACACTGGCTCCCGGTTCAGTTCAGGATACAGTTCAAGCTGCTCCTGTTTGTTTTCAAAGCTCTGAATGGACTTGCTCCTCTGTACATCTCAGAACTTTTGAAAGTCCATCAGCCCGGCAGAGATTTACGATCTGCCAGTCAACACCTGCTGGAGGTGCCTCGCTCAAGGTACAAACAATGGGGAGACCGGTCATTTTCTGTTGCCGGCCCAAAAGCCTGGAACAGCCTCCCCCTTGAGCTGCGTGCCACCTCTGATCTGACTCTGTTCAAAACCAGACTGAAGACCCACTTGTTCAAAAAAGCTTTCAGTGTGTAACTTTTATTACTTTTGGTATTTTAATATGTAGCATTTTTTATTTCCATTGCCTTTTTATTTCCACTTGTTCAAAAAAGCTTTCAGTGTGTAACTTTTATTACTTGTGTTATTTTAGTGTTATTTTAGTATGTAGCATTTTTTATTTCCATTGCCTTCTTTTATTGCTGTTGTTTCTTATTCTATTTTCATTGATTTATTGTTCCAGTTTATTCATCTTTTTATCCTGTTAAGCACCTTGGTCAATGCAAGGCATTGTAGGAAGGTGCTATACAAATAAAGTTTATTATTATTATTATTATTATTATTATTATCCAAGCGTCAGAAATAAATGTTTTAAATGTCTCACGCCAATACTTCTGATATTTGGACTGATTTGGTTATTGTTACAGGTTTAACATCTTCTGTTAGCTGCTATAACTAGCACCATGTCTTCATAAGAGCCGTCAGCACAGTATGTAAACAAAGACATGACGTTTGAGTCGGTCACACCATGTTTTAGATTTCTCACACCACTACTTCTGATATTTAGACTGGTTTGGTTATTGTTACAGGTTTAACATCTTCTGTTAGCTGCTATAACTAGCACCATGTCTTCATAAGAGCTGTCAGTATACTGTAAGCACAGTATGTAAACAAAAACATGACGTTTGAGTCACACAAATGTTCACAGCGTCCTTATTTCTTATTTGATTTCTGTAAACTATGTCTTAAATACAACCTGAGACAATTGGTGATGTTGTGATGTGAAAAATAATAACTATCCCAAGAGATACATTTATTAGCTTTCCTGGGAAAATTTAATTATCTTTGAGAACGTATTTACTTTTGACACACTGTTTATACAGCTTACACTTTATTAGACGTAAAATGTGTGAAAATCTTAAATATATTAAAAACAATATATTTTGCATGTGAATTCCATAATGACACACACAATATGGTTATATATTGTGTTTGTTTTTGCAGACAACGAGGTGGCTGCAACCATGCTGGAAATACATTCTAAACCAACCTGCACCCAGTTGTACATGGAAGGGACCAGCCCCAAAACGAACTGCACCTGCTACTTGGATGAGCTGCAAGTTTTAAAGTGAGTTTAATCAGTGTTCCTGAAGAAATTTCATATTACGCTTATAACACAAATACCCAGAAAGGTGACTTTCAGTCAAACTTCACCAACAACTGGAATAATACAATATCACTTATTTTGTCTTATTCCAGTCAAAAAACTATTCAACATTTTACACTTGTAGTTTATTTTATAAACTAGTTGACGTCAGTCAAGCCACCATTGCACGATTACAACTGGTTCAGAACGCAGCTGCCCGATTTTTAACCAGCACACGCAGAAGAGAGCACATTACACCAGTCTTGGCCTCCCTTCACTGGCTACCGGTTCATCTTCGAATCCAATTCAAAATTCTCATGTATGTCTACAAATCGCTGAACAGTCTCGCCCCCGCCTATCTCTCGGATCTGATACACCCATATGTCCCTCCACGTGCTTTGAGGTCAGAGGATCAGGTACTCTTAATAGTTCCAGAAACTCGCCTTAAGCGCAGGGGTGACAGGGCGTTCTCTGTAGCAGGCCCAAGACTCTGGAACGAGTTACCGCTGCTCATCAAACAGGCCCCCTCCCTCTCGGTTTTCAAATCCCGGTTAAAAACTCACTACTACTCCATTGCTTTCAATGCCAGCTGATTTGTATTGGATCGTTTGATTTATGATCTGCAATGTTTTTATGTTTTTCGTGTTGTACTTCATTGTCTGTGTTGCCTGTTGCGTGTTTGTTTGTCCAGCACTTTGGTGTGGACTTGTTCCTGTTTAAAGTGCTTTATAAATAAAATGGTATGGTATGGTATTTTATTGTGTTAATTATTGTTGTTTTCTAGTGGCACTAGATAAGAAATAAATGCAATGACATATGCACAGTTTTAAATGTTTTCTACAATTGTAAGATCTGGAATACCGTATTTTCCGGTGTATAGGTCGCACCTTTTTATCATTTTTTCATGGCCTGCGACCTATACTCAGGTGCGACCTATATATGGCTTTTTATAAAATAAGCTGATTTGTAATCATTTATTAACAAAAATTAAACTGAGACACACTCTTACAATAATGTCAGCTAACAAATATATATTTTTAGGTGTTTATCCTGCTAAAATTATTCATTTATTAAAGAAAAGTTCAGCTCAGACACATATTTGCTATAATTTTTTATCAAACAATTAATTGTTTTTAAGTGTTAATCTTCTTAAAAGCCTTGCTGTGCACTCCTGTGGAAGAGACATTTGCAGCAGAGCTAAACACGGTCCACATTTTGACGTAGGTGCGACCTATACTCAGGTGCGACCTATACACCAGAAAATACTGTAGTTCTTGGACATTTTTTTAAAAACACTTCTACAAACAGATTTGCTAATATGTGTTAGATATAAACCATATTTTTCATGTTGGTGTCATTATAGGCCTGACATCGGCGTCTAGAAGTTTTCCAGGAGAACGCTGAACAGCCTGCATTTTGAACCCACGACATCCTGATGAGCCCATCACTGCTGGCTGGTCTTCACAAGGACATTTTGAGCGTGGAGCCATTGTTCCCTTTTGCAGGTTGTAGTAGTAAACTTTAAAAACTACTAACGCTTATCTGTATGTTTCTTTAATTCCTTTATTTTGTCTAGAATGTTTTTTTCTTTTGAGGTATGCTCAAAGCCCCTGGCTGGGGTTTCTCGATCCAGACCCTCCGGCAGATGAAGTAGCTGACGACCGCGGGCCCTGTCCAGTCTCCACGCCATCAGAGAGACCTGCCAGAAGTTCAAAACATCTTTAAATGTCTCACAAGCACAATCAGATTTAATTGAGGCAGATACACGCAAACAGTCATGCAGTGAAGAATGGTTCACTGCTCACACATTATTTATACAAGTCACAAACAGAAACAACACATACCAGAAGATGTGTTTGTGTTTGTCATTTCACTTGTTAAAGGACAGCAGCCTTGACAGTGTAATGTTTATGTTTTTTTTTTTTATGTGACTAAAACAGCATTTGTATATTAACAGATTAAAAAATTTAACTAAACAAAAGTTCCACTTCACTAAAAGTCAAATTAGAGCACAGTTTCTTTATTTTTAAAGGTTGGTGTGTTCATTTCTAAATTTAATGTACTACAATCAATGTCTGTTTTGGGATGTGTACACTATTTCAGTAATCAATTACTGTAATAAACCACCTCTGACTTGACATCAAACCCTTTGTCAGCAAGGAGTTGTTGGCCAGTTGCTGCTGTAAAACAAAGTATTAATTCATATTTGACAATAAACAAAACAGTCTTATGTAGAGTTAAACTGTATGCTTATACACATTGATGACAGGATTGCTTTTTTTTTTCTGTGACATCATGTCACCGATGCTCCCAGCAAAACTGTGCGAATAACTTACAGAAACAGAGAAATGGCTGAAATGTTTTTAAAGTCAGACCTCAAATAATGTTAATAAAACATGTTTGTATTGTGGAAACTACTAATGTATATTTTTCCAACCCAGAAAGAGTTCAAATGATAACAGTGCAGTGGTCTGTTCATTTTTATAGAGCTGCACAGTGTTTGATGCTATTTTATTCACCTGTTATTTCTTCAGGGGGGTTGAACAGACTAGCTTCCCTTTTTCCACCTCTGACTTGACATCAAACCCTTTGTCAGCAAGGAGTTGTTGGCCAGTTGCTGCTGTAAAACAAAGTATTAATTCATATTTGACAATAAACAAAACAGTCTTGTGTATAGTTAAACTGTATGCTTATACACATTGATGACAGGATTGCTTTTTTTTTCTGTGACAGCATTTCACCGATGCTCCCAGCAAAACTGTGCGAATAACTTACAGAAACAGAGAAATGGCTGAAATGTTTTCAAAGATGCAGTGCTGTTAGACCTCAAATAATGTTAATAAAACATGTTTGTCTTGTGGAAACTATACTGTATATTTTTTCAACGCAGAAAGACTTCAAATGATAACAGCTAACAGTGCTGTAGGTCTGTTCATTTTTACAGAGATGCATGTTTCACATTTTACTCACCTGTTCTTCAGGGGGGTTGAAGGAAGAATCTCTTTGCATGTCGCAGGTTGAAACTTCAATACAGGCAGTGGACTAAGGAACAGCGAGGTCTCGTAGAACTAGCTAGCTGCTAGCTTAGCAGCTGTCCAGTAGCATTCTGCTGCGGGAGGTTGTTCTCTGTTTTGTCTGTTTCCCATATCCAAGATGTAATGTAGGAACGTAATCCACGGAGCTTGGATCATTAATGTCCATGCCAGATAATAAATGCTGATTACACACGTTGCTGCTTTGTGTTGGGGTGAAGTCCTGCCGGCGAAGCGCTTGAAGCCACATCTTCCTTCTTTTAGTTGCTTTACTCGACTTTCCTAGAGGGACTTGGTAAAACGAACAAGTCTCACCTTCTTCTTTTACTCGTTTACGTTGCCTGGAACAATTATAAACACAATAAAAGTCATATTTTCCCAGCGCGACCGTTGGCAGTAATGAAAACACTCCAGTACTATGGCAGCGCTTGCCCCAACTTCCGGTTGATTCTCGAGAAATGCGAGTGCGCATGCGCGATGACGTCAATTGGTAAAAGTTCTATTTAGAGTTACCAATCAGTCTAACGTGCATGTTGAATGCCCAGAGTAAACCCATGCATGCATGGAGAGAACATGCAAACTTCACCCAGAAGGGCCCTCGGGCCGGGATTTGAACCGGGACGACATGCTTGCTTAGAGGCGGCAACTCTACCAACTGCACCACCGTGCTGCTCATGGAAAACATTTTTATAGGGAGGAACTCTTTGGACCCGATTTTAATTAGCTTGTGACAAATTCCTTCATTTCTCACAATTTCAGTCATTGCATTAATGGAGAAGGAAGAGATCGCTGCCTTTTGGCAAAAAACAAAACAAAAGAAAAAGCCAGATCAGGGATGAAGAAGGGGAATTTAATACATTGGTGTCGCATACAAAACAGTCACCGGGCAGTTTATTGTGCGACACAGAGTACGTATACGTAAAAATTGAGCTTTGCGCGGACATGCCCTGTGGGCGTCCGCTGCGGCTCTAATCCGGTACGCGTGGACGTATGCGGGCAGTATACTGGGGGCTTAAGCCTATAGCAGCATAACAAGCCAACCCTAACTATAGGATTTATCAAAAAGGAAAGTTTTAATCCCAGTCTTAAAACTGGACATTGTGTTAGCCTCATGGACAGAAACTTCAAAGTCAAAGTCAACTTTATTGTCAGAACTGCAATATGTACAGGACATACACAGGATTGAAATTGCATTTCTCTCAGTCCCTCGGTGCAACAGTAACCATTTAAACACTAAAACACTAAAACATTTAATAAACATAAGCATAAAATAGTAAAAGTGTAACACTGTCCTGAGTTTTTGCATAGTAGTATAAAAGTATGAAAATTTACACCAACACTAAAACACTAAACATTTAATGAACATAAGCATAAAATGAAATAATAAAAGTGTAATACTGTACTCTCCTGAGTTTTTGCATAGTAGTATAAAAACTTGAAGTTGGTTCCACAAGAGAGGAGCCTGATAACTGGAAGATCTTCCTCCTGTTCTGCTTTTGGAAACTCTAGGAACAAGTAAGCCTGCAATCTGAGAGCCAGTTCTCTATTAGGAAAACGTGGAACAATAAGATCTGTAATATAAGATGGAGCTAGGTTGTTGAGAGCTTCCCAGTGGAGAAAGACACTGAGGATTTGTGTTGGGGAAAGATTAATTTGAAAAAAATGATTCCTTCAGAGCAAAGTGTCTATTTAAGAAAAAAATATATACATGTATGAGGTAAAGATTCTGTTAGGAAAAGACTCTCATGGAGGAGCGCTACAGAAGCTAAAAAGAGGGAGTGATGGCAGATTTCAAACAAAAACTAGAACATTTTCATTTTTTACAAAAAAACAGCGTGAAGGAAAGCAGAGCTGAATGAACACAATAACTAGAAGCTAAACTAAGCACAACACTATCTCAAAGCTAAAAAAAAAAAGCTTAAAGGGTAGAAAGGAAGCAAGACATTAGCTAAAAGCAGAAAAACTAAAATAGTGAAAGGTAAAATCTTAATGTAACAAAAGGATAGCTAAAATCAAAGTATCAAAACCTGACGCTAATTTCTGACTTGACCATCCCTTCAATGAACTGCCCCACTACTTGCACTGTTCTATCATGTTTTCTTTTAGTGGTCGAGAGCTGAAATCTACCCTGATAGGACCTCTTTACAGTTAAGACAACAGTGTTGATATGAAACAGGAACTTAGCACGGGAGCCAAACAGCTGCACATAGAAAAGCATTGTTCACTTAATGTTTATAGACCTCAGACAGCTGGATAACAGAAATTATCTGTAAAGTTTGTTTTTTTTAAACTTGGAAAAGCATCATCTCATAACTGGCAGGTCGGTGAATAAGGCCAAAGGCAACGACTAAATTACTTGTCAAAGGCAGGGACGTGCAGAGCCCACTAAAGGGGCAGGTGCTCAAAAAAAAAGGGGGCACATCTAACCGCATTTTAGGACAGAATATTAACAAAGTCACATAGCTTTCAGAGTTTAATAAACAATGATAAATTACAAAATTGAAAAACAAGGGCACAGTGCAACTTTTTAGTGTACTGTAATCTATAAAATTATGAAAATGGGACCTCTGCTATGGAGTTCAATTTGTTTCACAATTATTCTATAAAAAAAAACTAACCTCAATTACATAAAATAAAATTGTGATCAAGACATTTTGAATTTTTTTTTTTTTTAAACAAATAAAAGTTTTGCTTAAAAAACTTTTTTAAATTAAAATCACAAATTTTTGTCTTCTTCACGGTAGTTCAGGGTGAGTTATTTTTAATTCAAAATGAATATCCTGTTGGACTTTTAAGTGCTATTCTCCTTCAAGATACATTTTCTTAACGCTAGAATAAATGCAATGTACATTATGCAGCAAAGGAAGATAGAAGATCGGACATATATCCATTATGGAGAGATGATAAGTTTTGGACGGGAGATGTGCTCCCTATTGCATAAGCCAGGGGTGTCAAAGTCAAATACATGGAGGGCCAAAAAAACAAATTTGCTACAAGCCAAGGGCCAGACTGGTTCAATGTTTATTATAAGTATAAGGGGGTGATATAAGATTTTTTTTCTTCTTTCTGCACTCTTTTCATTCAATGTTTTCTTTTTGATTAATTTGTTTTATTTTATCTCTTTTAAATGAATGAATAAATGGATTAAATAAAATATTAAATAGCTTTACATCTGCTAAGTTCTTGGCATAAATCAACACAGACATGTTCCTGATTTTAGTATTTTACATTGTTTTATAATGTAGCTGTTTATGTTTTTAACACAGTTTTCTTGTGATTTTTAATTAATATGCTTTTTTATGATTGTTGGCTGCAAGTATCAAGTTGCAAAATCCTTCAGTTTCTACAACTGATAGCTGTTGGTCATTAATTATGATGAAGTTTAACAACTTCTCAGTGAACATTTGAGCTCCATGGCTTCAGCGGTGTGTTTTTATTGTTCAATACGGGGCAGGCGTTCTGATTTTGGTCAGCCGCTCTCAGCCTGTCCCTCCAGGGGCGTGCAGAGCCCACTAAAGGGGCAGGTGCTCAAAAAAAAAAAAAGGGGGCACATCTAACCGCATTTTAGGACAGAATATTAACAAAGTCACATAGCTTTCAGAGTTAAATAAACAATGATAAATTACAAAATTGTGAGATATACTATCAAAGCTTAGGAATACCTCTACATAGAACATACAACTATCCATATGTAAAATATTTTATTAGTAATTTCTTTCTGCAGGTCTACTTTGTTATAGGAAAGCATTGCAATATTCAAACCTGCGATTTAGCAAGATATGTAAATCAGAGCTACACCACCAGATATATTGTCTTTACAGAATTACACTATTAAAAATATAAACAAGGGCACAATGCAACTTTTTAGTGTACTGTAATCTATAAAAGAAAGAGCTGCCTGCTACACTTGCAGTGGAGATGAAGATGGTCCATTCAGAAAAGCAGAGCTGCATCAAACTTTAATGTGGAACTGCAGAAGAAAACTAAACAAAAGCAAAAATTGAGTTGTTAATGCATGTCACCATGAGAAAAGCCTACTGAGACTAACTGACCACCAAAATTTAGACCTACTGTATATCTCTATTTGTGTCTAGTGTATTTGTAAGTACCTATATACATTTTCTTCAATCTTTCCTCTTCTTTTTTTCTTGTCAGTTTCTCTTTTTTCCTCATTGTCTCATCTTCTCTGTGTTGAGTGGAGGCCAATGTCTCTTATTTATTTCGGTCTCTTGCCTTTCTCCCCCCCCCCAAACTGAATCTAAGATCCAAAATCTTCTTTTCCATCATGGTGAACTGTTTAAAAACAAACTTCCAACTTTTAAGCATTTTTGCTATTTTTGTTCTCTTCTTATTTATTTATTTTTATTCATTTTATATTATTTATTCATTTCAGATTTAAAACACAAAGACAATTTACAAACACATGAAAGAAAAAAACAAGATATAAAATGAAAGGTAGCAGAAGAAGAAAAAATCTTATCATATCTGCCCCTTCTTAAAACAACTGTGCAGCAGCAGTTTTCTGTTGGTCATGTCTCGAAAACGTGGGGCCATGCCCCCCCAACGGTAATGCCCCCAAGGGGGGCAGCTCCCCCACTGACCCTAATGTGAATGTGAGGCAGGTCTTATTACTCTGGGTTCATGAGACACGACTCCAGATCGGTTTGGCCCCACCCCTACTACTACTGTTGCATTGTGGGGAATGTAGTGTTGGTACATGACCGGAGGGCTTATTATGTTGTTTTTCTTGCAAAAATACAAAAATAATAATAATAAAATAAAATAAATAATTTTAGTACGTTATTATGTGTCAGAGGAGGGCTTAGGAATAGGAAATTTAAAAAAAAAAAATTTTTTTTTTGACCAAAAGGGCACTTGGGGGCAAGGAGCAAAAGGGGCAGGTGCTCAAGCCCCCATAGCCCCCCCCCCTCTGCACGTCCCTGCTCAGCTGGTGCAAACCGGCAGACAGCGGGTCGGACTGGACGTGGCTGGTCGCAGTGTTAATTTTGTTGACTAATTATTTTCGTCGACTAAATGTTTTCATTGATTTGTCAACTAAAATTAGACTAAAACAAAAAAATTCTGATGACTAAGTAATGACTAAAACTAAATGATGTTTTAGTCACATGACTAAGACTAAAACTAAATTAAAAATAGCTGTCAAAATTAACACTGTCTCCCTGTTTTGGTTCAGCGAGAGTGGCGTCCCGCTGAAGCCCCGGAGCTCGAATGTCCAACGTAAAACTAACTTGACCGCAGTTTAATATGGCGCTATGGCTCTACAGACATTGCACGTAGTTGTCTTGCAGTGTTTAGTGTAAAATACTTCCACACACCGGACATGTTACGATGAAAAGTTGGCTAGCTGTTAGCTAAAGTGCTACTCGTTCAATCCACACGCTGTAGCTGGCTGCAAACTGAAAGGAATTTCCTGAATAATAATAATAATAATAATAAACTTTATTTGTATAGCACCTTCCACAATGCCTTGCATTGACCAAGGTGCTTAACAGGATAAAAAGAAAAATAAACGGGAACAATAGATCAATGAAAATAGAATAAGAAACCACAGCGATAAAAGAAGGCAATGGAAATAAAAAAAATGCTACATACTAAAATAACACAAGTAATAAAAGTTACACACAGAAAGCTTTTTTGAACAAGTGAAATAAAAATGAATGTGAGGCAGGTCTTATTACTCTGGGTTCATGAGACACGACTCCGGATCTGATTGGCCCCACCCTTATTACTACTGTTGCATTGTGGGGAATGTAGTGTTGGTACGTGCCCGGAGGGCTTATTATGTTGTTTTTCTTGCAAAATACAAATAT
>JBBPBX010017791.1:0-13146 GCA_038048925.1 Garcialebias charrua | reverse complement strand
CATTTAGTAAGTTTCTTGACAATGTGTATTCTTTGTAAAAAAAAAAAAGTCAGGGATGATTGAGGTCATCTGGCAATTTGAAATCCTGACATTTTTTACATTCATTTGTTAAGTTTAATACATTATGTTTTAAAGTGATCAAAACATGTTGAAACATTTTTGCTTTACACTGTCATTGTTCAGGAAATCTAGGAACAGAAAGGAGGGATCAAGTGTTAAGTTAGAGCTGATCCTTTTAATTTGTCGCTTCACTTCTGATCTCCTTTAAGCCCAACATGTCATTCCTCCAGCACCCAGGAGAATGAAATAAATAACTTTCATATTTGCTTAGTTCCAATAACATGCCTCATGATGCCTTTGATTGTATTTCAATGTTTCATTGTTGCTTTAAAACTTGATGCTACCATCTTCAATGCAAATGTTGGAGACACTGTAATAAAGCAGAATAAAATCTTGACTCTTCTAATACTTTTTCCTTCTGTCCGCACCTCTGTCAGGGGAGTGCTGCATCACTGAGCAGTGGTACTGAATACTATACCATAATTATGTGACATATGTTAGCTAAACAGTTTCTGGTGAGGATGGATAAGTTTTAGATGTTACCTCTCAGACCCTGCTAATTTCATGATTTAAATGACATCATATTTTTGTACTGGTATCACTTGTTTGCTTGAGTCTATATTTGCAGGGCAAGCTCCAGTAGACATGCATGGTGGCCACCTCCAGCATAACTGATCTCTGCACCCCCTAGGCTGAATCTTGGTTGTCTCGGATAAAGAGGCTTTAACAGTCACAGCAGGCCTGTCGAGCTTCAAGTTCCTCCACGTGGCAAAGAGGTGCAAAGTAGAAATAGAATTAGAGAAGGCCACTTAACATTTCAACCCCTCCACACAGCCCACCTCTACATGTGTTGTTTTATATAGTAAAGTCGCAACACAACTCACTTTGCTCTAATTCGACCTGACTCAATTATACATGGCCTCAATAGTTTTCCTCCATATGAATAAGTGTTGCCTCAATGTGTGTGGGTCATCATAGTGTTGTCACGCAAAACTTACTTAATTTTTCACACAAGTTTTCACACAAGGTTCTGGGTGAAGCAAGAAAAAGTACAAACAGGAAATGGAAGAAAGTAAAAGTCTTATTTTCTTAAACAAAGGAAATCACAAGCAATCAGGTCTGCTGAGAAGGAGATTGATTAAATTTTCTCATTCAAGTTGTAGGGATGGTTTTGCTGATGTCTTTTCATTAATTCAACCTTCATTTATACAGGCTAGTCTCATTGAGCCATGAGAACTCATGTAAAAGTGACATGTTCCAGACAGAACAGATAAAGTACAGACAACAATAACAGTAAACAATAACAATAATCTACAGTAAAAATGCAGTTAAACTAAGGGTAGTGTATAAAACAATAAATCAGCGTACCATAAACAGGGTGAAATGCTAAAAATGAGAACAGAACACATTTACTTTGATTTTTCTTTTGACATTATCAACCCTTAAAGAAATTAAGGTGGACAACTTTAGTTCCTGTTGCAAGGTGTTCCAGGTTTCAGGAGCAGAGTAGGAAAAGGCATTTTTGCCAATTTCAGTTCACACTGAGGAACCTCTGCAGGTAATTATGGACTGAGAGTGCATGTTGTAACTGCACTAACGGCGTGACATGTAGTAAGAGATATAAGAAGGTAGCGGACCAATGAGGGATTTAAAGATGAAAATGAACCAGTGTGAGAGCCTACGTGTAGATAATGATGACCAAGGAGTACAGGTGCAGTGATGGGTATGGTAGTAACAACCAGTTATGAATCTTAGTGTGACATGGTAGATGGTGTCCAACATCTGCGAGGAGCTGGCAGGGGGCATTCATGTAAATAATGTTACCGTATTCAATGGCTGGTAGGAAGGTAGCGGTAACATTGTGGTACACTATTGTTAACAGTTAGATAGCTGGAGAAAGAATCATTGTGTTGAACACATTGTGTCCGATCTGAGAGATAATTAGAGAACCAACCAATAGTGTGATCTGAGAAACCAATTTCTGAGATCTTATGGCATAAGATGTCATGGTCCACAGTGTCAAAAACTTTTGACGGTCTAAATAAAGTGCAGCACAGTAGGCCTTAGCCTCCACCATTAAAAACCTTCAGCAAAGGAGTCATTGTGCTGTGTTGTTTTGTGAAACTGGACTGATGGGGAGGTAAGACGTTAAAAGAATCCAATACTTCTTGACTTGAGAGTTTATCAATTTTTCTAAAACCTTAGCAAAAATACAGAGTTTAGAGATTGGTCGATAATTGTTCATGGTAAATGTACTGCATTTATATAGCCCTTTTTTAATCTGATCAAGATACTCAAAGTGCTTTACACTACAGTGCCCTCATTTACCCATTCATACAGCACTCTACCGGTACTATACCTTTACAATGAATAATCTGTGCTTTGAATCACATTCATACACAGATGGGACACACATCAGAGGCAATAACAGGTTCAATGTCTTGCCCAGGGACACTTCAGCATGTGGCTGCTGGTGGAATCAAATCCCCAACTCTCGCATTGGAGGACAACTGCTCTAACCACTCAGCCATAGCTGCCCAAGTATAGTTCGGTATAGTGGGGTCTCCTCCCTTCATTAAAGGTAGAACAAAAGCCATTTTCCAAGTGTTTGGAACAGTGTCTTGGTTTATGGACAGATTGAAGATGTAAGACACCGGTTCTACAATGATGAATGTGGCCAGCCTTAAAGGGGACCACAGATTGCTTTTTAAAATTTTTATGGTATTTCTTTGGGGTTAAAAAACAGTGTTCATTCAATTTAATACACAAAATAATTCTTAGATAATCAATTATACCCTTTTTAATTCTGCCATTTTTAACTTTCGTTTTGAACGACCGGTTTATGATGAGGAGGTCTTGTGGCACGCCCTTCAAAGATCTGCTTACATTAACTCCGCCCTCCAAAGGCAGACGAGGAAGTCTGAACTCACGTTACTGCACGTTTCTTTTGCCTCCTTCTGACTCTCCCTCCCTCTGACTCTCCCTCCCTCTGACTCTCCCTCCTTCTGCCTGTGGCGCAGCTGTAGGGGAGCAAAGCACACACACACACAAGCACAGCAGCACAGCGGGGGCTTTTTTATCTGCGTCCCTCCGAGGAGCACGTGCGGGCCGGCACACACACACATACACACACACACACACTCACAGCGGGCTTTCTTTTTATCAACACTACCTGACGCTCTGATGGAATTAAATAGGAGCTCCAAGTGATCTTGGCTCAGGCTGAACCTGTATGTGAGGACACACACACACGCGCACACACGGGTTTGGTTGCGTTAAGTAGTCTGTCCTGCTAATGACACATAAACCAACACACACACACACAGAAACATGCGCATCTGTTCCCATCTGAAAACTATCAATTTTAAATCCATTATCTGCGCCACGAGGGTCAGAGAGTTAGCTGGCTAGACTCTGTGACATTTTTAGCCATGAAATCAGGAAAAACAACCGTCAACTCTTTTATACTGGAGTGGGTTGAGCCGCACCAGGGGTTGCTAGGTGAGGGGGCTGGACTCAGGTTCGAGGTGGGTTGTCCTCGCGCCTGTGACGTAACAGGCGCGATGATTTCAAAACGAAACCTATCTTATCACAGTTAAATAAATCTACTTAGAGTAAATAAACCACTGGGTGCATTTTTTTGGCCTTAGGACTGTTTTTTTATGGAGTAAATACCCAAAGTTGAGTAAAAAAAACATTAAAAAGTGAATTTTGAATATGTGGTCCCCTTTAAGAAATAGCCTTAAGAAATAAGATGGAAAGTCATCAGGGCCTGCATATTTTCTAGGGTCCAGACCTTTTCACAATTTGTTAACCTCACCAACAGAAGACAGTGAAAATGAAAAGATGTGGTTTACTGAAGATTAATTTGTAGGAGAGATTTGATTTGTAGATGTTTGGCTTAAAGGAGAAATAGCAGGTTTTCCATTAGTTACTGTGGCAAATAAGGAACCAGAAACTGAAAGTTATGCACCATAACTCATGTTCCCTGAAGGAAGGGAACGAGGTGCAACATATGCTATGGAAATTCCGCCCCACACGATTACCTGAAGGAATACATTCACGCCTTTACGACAGGGGCGTCAGCGTCGCGCCAGAGGCCCCGCCCTCTGGGTACTTAAGCCACTGACGCCCATCCATCAATCTCCAAGATGCACTTCACCGAGCTTTCAGCATTGAAAAGGGCCAAGTATGTTGCACCTCGTTCCCTTCCTTCAGGGAACATGAGTTATGGTGCATAACTTTCAGTTCCCTTTCAGTCATGTCTCTCGGTGCAACATATGCTATGGGAACGTAATTCATTCATTCACGCCCTTGAAATGCTCAGTAAAATGCATGCTAGTGTGAACGTCTGCCTCTATTCAGCAGGCATCTCAAGGCTGCTTTCTACTGTGTGTTAGAAAGGACAGCCTGAGTGACATCACACGCAGTAACATCCAAACTGTAATGCTTTGCAAAAGTGTTTAATGAGCTCCAGTTCGCAGTAGCACAAATGTCTGCAACTGGTACACCCTTGAACAGTGACCACGAGGTGGCCAAGCCCCGAGTAGAGTGAGCGCGCACTCCAGAGGGCACCTGTTGACCTTTGCTACTGTACACCCTTTTTATGGCCTCAGTCACCCAGTGTGAGAGGCGCTACTTTGATAGGGCCTTTCTGGTAGCAGGTGATACAAAGCACACAAACAGTTTATTTGTTTTTCTCCATTCGGCTGTTCTCTGCATGTAAGTGCTTAAAACTATCACAGGGCAGAGAGCCTTCAGCCTTTTCTGTTCCTGAGTGAGGACAGGAGCAGGAGGAAAAGAAGAGAGATCAAAGTCCAGACTTTTGTGGTTTAGAGTCAAAACCTTAGGGATATATGTGGGATTAGGCCTTAGGATGAACTTTGACCCGTCAGGGGCGAACCTGGTACACATTGGGTGTACGGACAAGGCATGGAGGTCACCCACACGTTTCGCCGAGCAAAGAGCCAGGAGAAGAGCGGTCTTATAAGATAATAAATCTATCTTAATGTCGCTCAGTGGTTCGAATGGGGGGTCACAGAGAGCCCCCAAGACCATACTAAGATCCCATCCAGGGGTCAAGATCCTGCTGGGGGGTCTCTTCCTTAGCACGCCCTTCATAAATCTTATTATGAGCGGGTGCGCGCCAGGCGTCCTGCTCCCCCAGCCCTCGTGACAAGCTGAAATTGCTGATAGGAACACCTTAATCGTTGAAAAAGAGCGACCTTTTTCCAACAAGTCCTGAAGAAAGTTGAAGAGCTGGGCCAAGTTGCATGAATAAGAAATAATATTTCTTTCTGTGCACCAAGCTTCAAAAATATGCCATTTCCGGGCGTAGAGAGACTCTGTTGACACAGCACGCCCTTCATAAATCTTATTATGAACGGATGCGCGCCAGGCGTCCTGCTCCCCCAGCCTTCGTGACAGGCCGAAATTGCTGATAGGAACACTTTAATTGTTGAAAAAGAATGACCTTTCTCTAGCAAGTCCTGAAGAAAGGTGAGGAGCTGAGCCAGGTCACATGAATAAGAAATAATATTTATTTCTGTGCACCAAGCTTCAAAAATACGTAATTTCCAGGCATAAAGAGACTGAGTTGACCCAGCTCGGGCATTTTGAATGGTATTTACCACATTCTCTGGCAGGCCTGAGGCCACCAGCTTGTCCCTTTCTGCCACCAAACTAAAATTTGCTACAACTCTCAGCCTAAGTGGCAAGACTGTCCCTTCTGGTGATGTGGAGGGTCCCTATGGAGGAGCAGGGGGTAAAACCAGCTCTTCCTCAAGGGCCCTAATTCCTGTGGTCTCTTGAAGGTCAACCACATTAGGGAGAGGACCTTCCTAAAGATGTACCGCCCTACTGCTCTGATCAAGAGTGTCTGGGGGCAGAGACAATCTATTGTCATTATTAGACAAAAGCGGGACATAATGTCTGTTTTTCCTCTTTTTGTTGGGGGTCATGGATCGGAGGGGTTGCAAATTTTGTAAACGAGCAGATCTCCTGGCCCCAGCCCATTTCCTGGTTGGGCCTGATTTACTGGTCTCCGGCCTTAAAAGGGTCCTGGAGCCTGACAAATCACAGGTGGGCTGTGTTTCACCCGGTGGGGGGTACATCGTTTAAGAGCAGAACTGAGTCAGCACATTGAACGTGGTCACGTGCTTTAAGATCACTGCTTGAGCATTGCGTGTCGCCCACCATGGATAAGGGGGAAGCTTCAGCATGAGAATGTGGAGATGGTCCTTTGTGCTGAGCAGACTTTATATTGGTTTGTGACAAAGAGCTCAGTCCTCTTCGATTAAAAGGAAGAGGAGTCTGATTCAGCCCTGGCTTGTTTACACACACTGCAGTTTAATCACAACTGCCTTTGTGAACGTGTGAAGCTGGTGTTAGCCTGCGGGCTTCTGCCGTGGCCCCTTTGTCCCTTACTGGGAACCGTTGAATAGGTGGCAAGGAAGGTGGGTCGTCAGATTCTGTCGGCGCGCACCCCTGGAGCGCGGACGTGTCACGTGTTTGTTTGGTTTAGGCATAGACATTTGTAAAAGAGTGACAAAGCAGCATATGAGGTTAATGTACACAGTATATGTATGAGGTAGTTGATATTGGTATAGAGGTAAAGTGGTATATGCAATAAGGCTAGTAAAAAGAGTATATACCGGTACTGTATATCAGCAGTAGTGTAGATATAAAAAAGTGTAAATGTAAACAGTAGTAATAAAAGTAAACAGTAAATGTAAACAGTAGTAATAAATGTAAACAGTAGTAATAAATGTAAACAGTAGTAATAAATGTAAACAGTAAATGTAAACAGTAGTATGACTATAGGCAGTAATGTAATACAAACATTAGTGGCATTAGTGCAAATATGATAAGTAGTGCAAACTGAATGAGCACATGACCGTGAGTTAAGTGAATAAACCGTATTGATGACACAGTCCAGTGTTAAAAACTTTGTGTTGTGTGGTCATGTGTGAGTTTTTTGTGTTAAGGCAGTTCAAATGGGAGGGGAGGCAATGCAGGCAGAGTGTTAAGCATCCTGACTGTGATGCAATATATTCACCCCTGTGAAGCAGCATAGTGATTAAAAAAATAAAAATAAATATGGCTAACAAAATAAAATGATTGCAGTATGTAACAACAAAACTATACTTATACGACATTCCTGCTAATCGAATGCTGCTTTATAAAGCTTTAAAATGGAGGTCTTTGGTACTTCCATCTGTATATTTATGCAAAAGGCCTAATTATCTAGAAATACAAACTATTGGCACATAAAGGTGGCGAAAGTTTGCAGCTGAACGGCTGTCTTATGAAAAGCTTAACTGAAAAACAAGTAGCACTAAAGGCAAAAAAGGGGATTTTGATTGAATCTATTGTTTACAAATTAAGAAATGAACTGTACGACATGCTGGAAGCATTTGTGTCAACTGAGGTATTAGGATGCTGGTTGAACGGGGCAGACTACTGTTGACCTTGGGAGGAAGCCCACTGTTGGTTGTGTGAGTATGACTGGTCGTTGTGTACGGCTACTGTATGTGTCTGAAAATGGCCTTGCATTGTGTTTCTGTTGGCCTGGCTCCCTGCAGTAGCCATGACCTCACACGAATGTGCATGTCTTTCAGCTGCGTTTGCACACCGCTCAAAGCAATGCACTGCTTTTTCCAGTGTATTTGCAATGGACTGCATAGTTGCTCGGTCTTTCGCTGCTTCCTCCTGCTGTTGCTTCAGTAGAGCATCCAACACAGCCGTTTTTCTTGTTGTCTGGGTTTTGTTTGTTGAGGGATCGTGCCCAGAAACTTTGACCTCCTGTTGCAGCTGACCTCTGTGGCTGAGGTATGTCAGAATCAGTTGGCGAACTGTTGGCCTCTGAGCCCGCATAGTCAGGTATAGTTGGTGACTCTGTTGTGTTTGAAATGACAAAGTTATTAGCATGTTTGCAGTTTATTACTACACAACGTACCAGAATTGTGTATGTCCTAATGTTCACACATCAAAAGTATTCTCTGCCTGCAGTCCCACCCCAAACACATGAAACTAATGAAGAAAGTATCAAAACAAATTAATTGACATCATACACAGATGAAGAACAAATTCAGTCAACAGAATTAACTCAATTTGTACCTCAATTAATTTTATGTACAAAAGCAGAATATTCACATTGTGCTTAATGTACACAGTAGTGAAGTGAAAAATTCTCAGTCACACAACAACATAAAGTGTGGGGGTTGGGGGGGGAGAGTGTACAATAAAAGTCATACCACCTTATTTTTGAAAATCGGACGCGTTTGGGTTATGACCGAAAGAACAAGATCTCGGATACAAGCGGCTGAAATGAGTTTTCTCCGCAGGGTGGCTGGACTCTCCCTTAGAGATAGGGTGAGAAGCTCAGTCATCCGGGAGGGACTCGGAGTAGAGCCGCTGCTTCTCCACATCGAGAGGAGCCAGTTGAGGTGGCTCGGGCATCTGGTTAGGATGCCTCCTGGACGCCTCCCTGGTGAGGTGTTCCGGGCATGTCCCACCGGGAGGAGACCCAGAGGAAGACCCAGGATACGCTGGAGGGACTATGTTTCTCGGCTGGCCTGGGAACGCCTTGGGATTCCCCCAGAGGAGCTGCTCCAAGTGGCTGGGGAGAGGGAAGTCTGGGCCTCCCTACTTAGGCTGCTACCCCCGCGACCCGACCCCGGATAAGCGGAAGAAAATGGATGGATGGATGGATGGACGCGTTTGTCTTTTGCAAACGGTATGATTTCATGTTAATAAAACTAGTGCATTCCCAGTTTGATGACTGTACATTTCTTGTTCATATGGTTCTGTAGTGTGTTTCTTTGATGGTATTTAAGTTATATTAGGTTATGTGTATTTGTAAAACTTGACACTTTGACTAACATTTTTATACAAATGTGTAGTTGTCAGGACCTAGTCATGTAAGTTGAACATTACTGTATATGACCACTGTATAGTGACATTTGCATTTTGTGCTTGTTTAAAAGTTATGCAAGTTTAAATGTTATTTGAGTTTAAATGTTATACTGTACCTTCTGATTCCTCGCTGCCTTGATCATCGTTTCCCACAGTGGACCTATCATCGCCTTCCTCATCCAAAGGCTCCACATCACCTAACAATGAAAAACATAGCAAAATTGCATAAAACTTTTCAGTTGTGATAACGTATTTACAACCGTTCTTACACAAACAACGGTATAATGCAACAATTCAAAACCAAACTGTCTTTGTAGTTTCAAGTGCAAGTAACTAGACAAATTAACTCATAGGTTATCGCAGAACACAAGAGTTCTTCCATATTTAGGAACTTAAAATAGCAGATGTTCTCAAATGAAAGAAAACCATTTCTCCAATTTTGTAAGTGAGAGTATCTGCCAGAACTAGGATTTATGAACATACAAAATTTGTATAGTTAAATTAACTACGCATATTTGATTTGATTTATTTAATCATTCATTTTACAATAAAATACACAACAATATACACATAAAAGAAGAAAATAACACACAAATATAAAATGAAAGGCAGATGATTGAAGAAAAAAATTCTTATTTTATCTGCCCCTTATCTACCTAACAAACAATTCACACAACCAAATTCTTCAATTTCCAAGCGAGTGAAGACTACAGATAATTCCACTAGAAACATGACAAAATTAATTGGGGAGACAGTAGTGTTGTAGCATTCATGTTAGCATGTTAGCATTCATGTTAGCATGGTAAGGCCTGTATAAATAGTACCTGAGCTGTTGATAACAGAGGACAAAGATGCAACGATGGGCCTCTGGCCGAGAATCTCTTCCATTTCTGCGAAATAGCGGAACTTTGACTTGTACTTGCCACCAGAACCACTACGAGACATATCTCGTTTCTCTCCCATGTACCGCTGTTTCAGACTCTTCCACTTACTACGTAAAATTGTCCAGGGCTTCTCAAACCCCATGGCGAGCATTTCGGCTTGTAAATTCTGGTAGATTTGAGCATTGCGTTGCTGTTTTCCATCCAAAATAGCTGTAATGTTTTTTTCACAGACGAGACTGATAAATGCTTTGGTTTCTTCATCAGTCCATACATATCTGTTGTTTCCAGCCATGTTGCCGCGCGTTATGGGACATCCGGGGAGACAGCGGAAACAGCTGATCAGTCACGTGACGTGAATGTTCGCTACGTCAGAACTGAGTCGGCAAATCTGTTTCCATCTGTCGTTTTGCGCATCTGCTCATTTTCGAAGATCCCAAAAACCACATCAAGCGAGCGTATAAACTTTTTGGCGAATTTGAGGAAGTAAATTCGCATTTTGCCGTTTCCATTAAGCTTTTCTACTGAGATACTTCAAAATGCGCATCTAGAAACCTTGATGGAAACACGGCTAGTGATGGAGCAGCGCACTGAGGGTATAGCTTGTGAAGCAGAGCCTTTTCCCTCTGAGGTTCTTGTGTTGTTGCCCCTCCCTGGGCTGCCACCTTACCGTGGTGGAGGGGTTTGAGTGTCCCAATGATCCTAGGAGCTATGCTGTCAGGGGCTTCATGCCCCTAGAAGGGTCACCCAAGGCAGACAGGTCCTAGGTGAGGGATCAGACAAAGTGCAGCCCAAAAACCCCTATGATGAGTACAATTAATGGACTAAGTTTTCCCTCGCCCGGACGCGGGTCACCGGGGCCCCACTCTGGAGCCAGGCCCGGAGGTGGGGCACGCTGGCGAGCGCCTGGTGGCCGGGCTTTTACCCATGGAGCCCGGCCGGGCACAGCCCGAAGAGGAGACGTGGGTCCCCCTTCCCATGGGCTCACCACCTGTGGGAGGGGCCAAAGGGGTCGGGTGCAATGTGAGATGGGTGGCGGCCGAGGGCGGGGACCCTGGCGGTCTGATCCTCGGCTACAGAAGCTGGCCATTGGGACATGGAATGTCACCTCTCTGGTGGGGAAGGAGCCTGAGCTAGTGTGTGAGGTTGAGAGGTTCCGACTAGAAATAGTCGGACTCACCTCAACGCATGGCTCTGGCTCTGGAACCAGTTTCCTTGAGAGGGGTTGGACACTCTTCCACTCTGGAGTTGCCCCTGGTGAGAGGCGCCGAGCAGGAGTGGGCATACTGGTTGCCCCCCATCTTGGTGCCTGTACGTTGGGGTTCACCCCGGTGAACGAGAGGGTAGCCTCCCTTCGCCTACGTGTGGGGGGACGGGCTCTGACTGTTGTTTGTGCCTATGCACCAAACGGCAGCTCAGACTACCCACCCTTTTTGGAGTCCTTGGAGGGGGTATTGGAGAGTGCGCCTCCTGGGGACTCCCTTGTTCTACTGGGGGACTTCAACGCTCACGTGGGCAATGACAGTGAGACCTGGAGGGGTGTGGTTGGGAGGAACGGCCCCCCTGATCTGAACCAGAGTGGTGTTCTGTTATTGGACTTCTGTGCTCGTCATGGATTGTCCATAACGAACACCATGTTTAAGCATAAGGGTGTCCATATGTGCTCTTGGCACCAGGACACCCTAGGTCGCAGTTCGATGATCGACTTTGTTGTCGTCTCATCTGATCTGCGGCCGCATGTCTTGGACACTCGGGTGAGGAGAGGGGCGGAGCTGTCTACTGACCACTACCTGGTGGTGAGTTGGCTCCGATGGTGGGGGAGGATGCCGGTCAGACCTGGCAGACCCAAACGTATCGTGAGGGTCTGCTGGGAACGTCTGGCAGAGTCTCCCGTAAGACGGAGCTTTAACTCCCACCTCCGGGAGAGCTTTGAACACGTTCCGAGGGAGGCGGGGGACATGGAGTCCGAGTGGGCCGTGTTCCGCGCCTCTATTGTCGAGGCAGCTTATCGGAGCTGTGGCCGCAAGGTTGTTGGTGCCTGTCGAGGTGGCAACCCTCGAACCCGGTGGTGGACACCGGCAGTGAGGGATGCTGTCAGGCTGAAGAAGGAGTCCTATTGGGCCTTTTTGGCTTGTGGGACCCCGGAAGCAGCTGATAGGTACCGGCAGTCCAAGCGGCATGCGGCTCGGGTGGTTGCTGAGGCAAAAACTCGGGCGTGGGAGGAGTTCGGAGAGGCCATGGAGAATGACTTCCGTACGGCTTCGAGGCGATTCTGGTCCACCATCCGGCGTCTCAGGGGGGGAAAGAGGTACGAGACCAACACCATTTATGGTGGAGGTGGCGTGCTGCTGACCTCAACTCGGGATGTTGTGAGTCGGTGGGCGGAATACTTCGAAGACCTCCTCAATCCTACTGGCACGTCTTCCACTGAGGAAGCAGAGCCTGGGGACTTTGGGTCGGGTTCTCCGATCTCTGGTGCTGAGGTCGCCGAGGTGGTTAAAAAGCTCCGCGGTGGCAAGGCTCCGGGGGTGGATGAGATTCGCCCGGAGTTCCTTAGGGCTCTGGATGTTGTAGGGTTGTGTTGGCTTACGCGACTCTGCAATATCGCGTGGACATCGGGGGCAGTTCCCTTGGATTGGCAGACTGGGGTGGTGGTTCCCCTATTTAAAAAGGGGGACCGTAGGGTGTGTTCCAACTATAGGGGGATCACACTCTTAAGCCTCCCTGGTAAGGTCTATTCAGGGGTTCTGGAGAGGAGGGTCCGTCGGATAGTCGAATCATTTCAACCGCTTGTATCCACACTCTCATTTTTTCTGTCACTACCGAGAGTTCATGATCATAGGATAGAGTAGGAACATAGACTGACTGGTAAACAGAGAGCTTTGTCTTACAGCTCAGCTCTCTCTTCACCACAACAGACTAGAACAGAGTCCACAATACTGCAGATGCTGCACCAGGTCGTCTGTCAATCTCTCGCTCCATTCTTCCTTCACTTGTGAACAAAACCCTGAGATACTTTAACTCCTCCACTTGAGGAAGAACCTCACCCTCAACTCGAAGAGAACAGTCCTCCATTTTCTAACTGAGGACCATGACCTCAGATTTGGAAATGCTGAATCTCATCCCAACTGCTTCACACTCGGCTTGCGAACTGCTCCAGTGTAGTGGGCATGACCGTGTCCACTTTGATACACCTGTGTATTTTTGAACTGTTCCAGAGATGACCTTTACTGACCTCTCAGTAAAGCAAGACATTTACTACAAATTATTCCATTAGTAGTAATCTGAG
>JBBPBX010017790.1:0-28102 GCA_038048925.1 Garcialebias charrua | reverse complement strand
ATTCATATATATAATATAGGTGTGTGTGTGTATATTTATATATAATATAGGTGTGTGTGTGTGTGTTTATTTATATATAATATAGGTGTGTGTGTGTGTGTTTATTTATATATAATCTAGGTGTGTGTGTGTTTATTTATATATATAATCTAGGTGTGTGTGTGTTTATTTATATATAATCTAGGTGTGCGTGTGTGTTTATTTATATATAATCTAGGTGTGAGTGTGCATTTATATATATATATATAAAATCTAGGTGTGTGTATGTGTGTGTGTGTTCATAAATAAACCCTAATGTTTGTATACTGTACTTTTACTTTCAGATGGGCTTGACGAGAGTGTGGAGCTGTACTCAACACCACCACAGTCACATGAAGCATGACTGTTGGAATGTGGATTGACATAACATCAGAACAAACCAATGACCTTATTCTGTGGTTGCCCCGTGAAACAATTAAAGCAACATGTTTTGCAGAAAGTTAAAAACTTGGACTCCAGAAGTGAATCATACAGTCACTACCATGCAAATAACACTGTGAAATATTTATTGGCTGTTTCTCCCTCTGGAATAATCATGTTTATTTCCGATGCTTATGGTGGTAAATGAAGTGACATGTATATAACACAGAACTCTGGGTTTCTGGACTATCTGCGTGCTGGAGATGAGGTGATGGGTGATCGTGGTTTCCCAGTGAGGGACCTGCTGCAAGAGTGTGGTGTGTCAATTTAATCATTCCAGCATTCACACGCAAAGGATGCCAGCTTATTTCAAATGAGTTAAATGTAAACATTTTTCTCAAACATGTACAGTACTGGAGAGCGTGAGATCGGTAGGCGGATAGGTGCAGCATCCGCAGTGAAGCGGGCTCTGTACCGGTCTGTCGTGGTGAAGAGAGAGCTGAGTCGAAAGGCAAAGCTCTCAATTTACCGATCGATCTACGTTCCCACCCTCATCTATGGTCATGAGCTTTGGGTTATGACCGAAAGAACAAGATCTCGGATACAAGCGGCTGAAATGAGTTTTCTCCGCAGGGTGTCTGGACTCTCCCTTAGAGATAGGGTGAGAAGCTCGGTCATCCGGGAGGGACTCGGAGTAGAGCCGCTGCTTCTCCACATCGAGAGGAGCCAGTTGAGGTGGCTCGGGCATCTGGTTAGGATGCCTCCTGGACGCCTCCCTGGTGAGGTGTTCCGGGCATGTCCCACCGGGAGGAGACCCAGAGGAAGACCCAGGACACGCTGGAGGGACTATGTTTCTCGGCTGGCCTGGGAACGCCTTGGGATTCCCCCAGAGGAGCTGCTCCAAGTGGCTGGGGAGAGGGAAGTCTGGGCCTCCCTACTTAGGCTGCTGCCCCCGCGACCCGACCCCGGATAAGCGGAAGAAAATGGATGGATGGATGGATGGATGGATGTACAGTACTTGCTGTAAACGTGACACAACTCTTAACATGTTTTTTAAAGGATGCAATGTTAACTATATTACATTAGAAAAGTATTTGCTAAAATGATTCATTTGTTATGTACAATAGTTGACTGTTAACCTTCTTACAAGGTTAGTTTTTTGTGTGCACTATATCAGTTAATTTTGGATTAAACTACTGTTTCTAACTAAATGTCACTTTTTTCACTATCATGTTTTTAAAGATCGTTTCCTGTCTATTTCATTATTTGTTTTCGTTTACTGTATTTTTTAGACATCCAGGGCAGAGATGAATTTTCTTTGCAATAAACTACTGTTTCTATCTAAATGTCACTTTTTTCATTATTAAGTTTTTAAAGATCGTTTCCTGTCTATTTCATTATTTGTTTTCATTTACTGTATTTTATTAAAAGTTTTCAAGGTGCTTCATTTGTGAATCAGTAAAGTCTTTGTCAAAAGAAATGTCAAGCTCCAGGTGCTCAGTTGGTGTCGAGATAAACTTGCGGCTCAAAAGTCCAAGGCACATCATTGTCAGCTGGACCTGGAGATGTGGATTTTTAATGCTTTGACTGGACTCTATGTTTGCCTGAAGGTAAATAAGAATGTGCCCCAGCTCTCTTAACATAACAGGACCAACCTTGTTACTGTGAAGATACTAATAAGCTTCAGAGCTTTTCAGATTGCTCATCGCTTCACCATCTGAAGCAACTGTCAACAAAGTAGCTAAGTATGCTAGTAGCTAAATATGCTAGTGTACGTTATTTTCGGCCACTTCTTCAAGTCGTCCTCCCACCCCTCAATGGCTGTAGGTAGCGGTAAAACAATATCTCCACATTTGAGTTGTGATCGTTCGTGTTCCCACATACTTTATGACCTAAAACCTCTGCAGAAAACCGGTTAGCACGTTGCTAGCGTGTAAAAAAAAAAGTGCCGGTTCTGACTTCCGGCGGAAGTCGTACACATAATTTGCGCAAGGCATCATGGGGGCTAGGAATAAGGTGGATGCTAATTTCCTGATGTGATACGTCAAGGCGCCCCGCTCCCTTAACCACTGAGCGCGTCGAACGACCAAACCGAACTGCGCACCCCCCTCCACCTGTTGGTTGGTACTGGTGTAACGCTAATTATTTGTGCGCATTACTAGCTAGCTAAAATGCTAAAAACAAAACAACGCACATCTCAGGTTCTCTCCACCCAGCTCTAAACTGCAGGTACAGACAGCTCAACGGTCTCCCCTCCCCCACTCCTCTCTGAGCTGCCAGTGCAGGCTGCATCTCCCCCGCTCTAAACTGTCGGTAACAAACACAACTCAACTGTCTCTTGAGATCCACAGATCCTACAGATCAGTTAGAAAAATAAATCATTCCTGCAGGAACAGAAGCTGAAACACCATAAGCTTCAGGGTCAGCTGATCACCTTGTTACAAGTTCTAGAAGTTATAGCTCATTTAAAGGCAACATATTTTGTTGTATGTTACATTTATACCCAACAGATCTTAAGCTTCATTTTATTTAGTTGTTTTGGGAAACTACACCTGCACTTTAGTTTTTGTGGTTGTTTTTGTTGATCTATATTTTGTGCAGACTTTTTCAATCTAAATAATCAATCAATCAAACTTTATTTCAGACACAAAAAATGTCCATAAAAATACATAAAAAATCCATAAAAAACAATTAAAATAAAGTAATAAAAGACAGATAATTCACTAAGTTACAAATAAATGATGGCGCCAATGATTCCACAATCTTGAGCAAAATCTCACTGCACTAAAAGTAGGATTTACTAGATTTGCAATTATATTATTGCATGACACAGACAATCTACACATGCATTTATACATAAGATTCCTGAGCACAGCAGCACATGTGGGAACAGCATTATGTACAAACATATGGCTAGCACTGCTCCATCTGGGCACTTTGAGGAGCAGCCTCATGCCATCATTATATGCCACATAAAGTTTATGCAGGCTACTTTTTTTGTATCTTCGCCACAGATGAGCAGTGTACAGCGAGGTACAAAAAGCCTTAAAAAGAGCTATTTTCACAGAGGATGAACACATACCAAACTTTCTGATCAGAGTATTAGCTTGTGCATATATCATACGATACTGCCTACAGATGTCACGATCATCAGAGAGGTCATCAGATATGCAATGTCCCAAATATTTGATTTCACTGCATATATTGAGGACAGCACCAGATAGAGAGAAGTCAGGGGTTATCAGATGTTTATCTGCCCTACTTCTAGCAATCATAACTTTGCTTTTCTTAGCGTTATACTTGATGTCAAAGTCATAACCATATTGGGAACAGATCCTTAGTAATTGTTGAAAGCCAGCACTATAAGGGCACAAGACTACCAAATCATCTGCATACATTAAGTGATTAATTATGCGATCACCAACTATACAGCCTGTTTTACAACAATTCAAGCGCTTTGATAGTTCATCCATGTAGATGTTAAAAAGGTAAGGGGACAGTATACTTCCCTGCCTTACTCCGTTACCAACATTAAATGAATCAGACATTGTGTTACCCCATTTGACATACATTGATTGATGACCATACCAGTAGACAAGAATTCTGATCAGATATTTGGGTACACCTCTGCGTTCTAATTTGTAAAATAGTTTTTCATGATTCACACGATCAAATGCTTTAGAGGCATCAATAAAACACATAAATACCGTAGTGTTGTGAAAATTATACAAATCCAAAATCTCCTTTAGTGCAAAAATACACATGTCTGTGCCATGTTTAGGTTTAAAACCGAACTGATTATCAGAGGTCAAGACAAACTTTTCCAGCCTATTTAATAGGATTCTTTCTAAAACTTTCGACAGACTACTAGATAGAGCTATGGGTCGGTAATTTTCCAGAGAGCTGATCTTACCCGCTTTGTCTTTAATATTGGGTACGAGTATGACGGATAACATTGAGTCAGGTAACAGGCCGTGTACTAGAAAGCCAGTGAAACACATAGAAAGTAAAGGACAAAGTTTCTTACTTGCATTTTTCAGATGTTCAGAGGAAATGTTATCCATCCCACAAGCCTACAGATAATAACAGACAGATCTTTTTTATATATACTTGGAGACTGAATACTTTACTAAATAAAGTAAAATCAGTAAAATTACCCCTTGTTTTTTTAATTGTATATAATAATGCAAAGCAACATGTTAAGTTAATTTTGTCAAATAAATAACTATGATTTGTTTTTTGTTTTGTTTTTTGTTATATCATAAAATTTATCATCAGAATGCTCTGAAATGTCACAATATAATATTTGAGCCATATCGCCATCCCCTACTTCCGAACGTGAACGTCTCTTCTAGCAGCTTGGTGCAAAGACCGATAGCAGCAGCATCTAAACTACCTTCATCAGGAAATTCAGATCGGTCCAAAGTTTGTTTGTTTTTTCCTTTGTTCTGTTCGGCATTGATGACACTCAAAATTGTTGTCTGAGTGTCGAGGTGATACCCAACAGATTTACTTTCACAAGCAGAGCATTATGGCTGGCCTCAATGCTCCACTTGATGTATAAACAAAACTTTATTAGGATTTTCCCAAACCCAAAGATCGGTCCAAAGTAATAACAAGCTGTAGAAGTTTGTAAAGCTCTGGATCTACATCCGTATTCGTTGTTGATGTGTTGACTTTAAAGTTCTCGAGCCCCGCTACAACATCCCATCACATCAACACTTCAACCAAAAAGTTGTAGAAGCCATCCATCCATCCATCCATTTTCTTCCGCTTATCCGGGGTAAGGTCGCGGGGATAGCAACCTAAGTTGTAGAAGCATTTTATGAAAAAAAAAAAAAAACTAAAACTGATATTGTCAACAAGCCCTGGTTCAGATTAAAGCCCTGTCACATGATGACCGAGAGATTCAACCACCTCTTAACAGAAATGATGGCTATTCAAGAAGAGGTATTATTTTA
The DNA here is from genome assembly GCA_038048925.1 of Garcialebias charrua. Lineage (NCBI taxonomy): Eukaryota > Metazoa > Chordata > Actinopteri > Cyprinodontiformes > Rivulidae > Garcialebias > Garcialebias charrua. The sequence goes on along the minus strand of JBBPBX010017790.1, from coordinate 22,742 downwards.
TTATTATTATTATTATATAACTAACTTTTTTTAAATTCATTATAATCTTATTAACTCCTTTTTTAACCTCTTTGTGTTTTATTTCCAGTCTGGGACAGAGATAGCAGCAGAGTTTTCTTCCTCTTCAGGGAAATCCACCAGAGATCACCTCCAGTTAAGAAGTCTGTGATGACTGAACTCTGAACTGTTCCAGGGACCTGTCCCACCTGTGGGAGCGGTCCAAGAGGTGAGTAATGAGACCAATTACAGCCACACTGTAAAATTAGCAAAGTGCTACCTCTTTCTACTGTTGTTAGTGAGCGGTTTTCTCCACCGCTGGAGATATTCACTGCAACTAGATCTGTGCTTATGAAAATGTGAACAAGTTGGTCTTTTTGACCAAAAAACTTAAAACTTGATTAGATTGTAAACAGTCAGTTGCTGCTTATTTTTCTGGTTCTGACTGTTAATGTATTTATTAAGATTTTTATTATTGTTAGTACTGTATAGTTTATTTATTGTAAAGAGTGCCGTTTATTTAAAATGTCATCCAAATGGGTTGCTTTTATTTATTTGTATACAATTGTATTGTTTCCTTGACATATTTTCAAAATAAACATTTTGTAAGTCTTTATTTTGTCCTTTTTTTGGACCGAAATTTTACAGAACCAAGCCCTCCTTGAAACTGTACTGAACCAAAATATGATTTTAGCGTACTGTTACACCCCTATTTGTTACCGTCTCTTTTTGTCTACTCTAGTCTACAGAAATATGCGGAACATCTTTACCCCCCTTCTGTCCATTTTGCTTTTGACAGGATTTAGGCTTCTTTGGCTTTGTTGATGTAAATATTGTCTAGTTAGGAGTGTAGGAGGATCAATTGTCATTTGTCATCTTCGTTTAGTAAAGCTTTATTACAAATGTCATGAATTTCTCTTACAATGTTAGCTTCTCTTTGTTTACTGAGTTGACTTGAAATTTGACAAATTAAATTTAAATTTGAGAATTATATTTCAATTGATCCCACTTCACTCTATAATTTGATAGTGACGAGTCTTTGTTTAAATCAACGATTGTTCTTTTTATGTCCTGACAAAAGTGGTCATGATTAAGGAGATTCAAACTGAATTTCCCAAATCCTTTGGTGTGCCTTTGTGCATTTGTAGGAGTTAAAGTGAGTTTATTAATGCAGTGATCAGTAAGTGGTGCAGCAGAGTTAGTAGAGTTAACTTCTAGGCCATGTGTAATATCTAATACAAGCCAAAAGTTTAGGCTAGATTTAATTGTTCCATCTGGCTTTAAACCAGTTAAAAATGTGTGCCTCTAGATGTAAAGTGTGCCATGTATCATTCAACTTGAACTCTTCACAAAATTCAAACAAAATGGAGTTGTAATGATGATTTTGCATCTTTGATGGACATCGATCAAGCTATTTGTCCATTACCATATAATGATCTCCTCCAAAAATAATTTATTACGTCCACAAGGAGCATAGCATATTGATAAGGACACAAGACAAAAAGAAGGTTTAAAAAGTTTATTTTTGTTTAAGTCCTGGGTAGGGATGGAAACCGAGAACCGGTTCTGTTAGAGAACCGGTTCTTAAAAGTCCAATTCCATGGAATTGTAGGATGCTTGTCTTAACGATTCAGCTTATCGGTTCTGCAGACTCCTGGTGGTGACGTATTTAAGCGCTGACATCACAGACATGCGCCGCGCCCGAGTGGTGGTGGCGTGGTGGTGTCTAAAAAAAATAAATATTTCTTAGCTGACTTCATAGCAGACGTCCTTCTGAGCTTAACGAAATGTTCAAATCAGCTGGATTTAAAAAAAAAAGTTCGCGGAATTTTAGGCAGGCGCCAGGCGGGTCAAACCGGACGCTTTCTTTCTTTAAATTTAGCTAAATAAACGCTTAAAAAATATATTTCTTAGCTGACTTAATAGTAGACGTACTCTTGAGTTTAACGAAATGTTCAAATAAGCTGGATTTAAAAAAAAAAAAGTTCGCTGATTTTTATGCAGGCGCCAGGCGGGTCAAACCGGACGCTTTGTTTCTTTAAATTTAGCTAAATAAACGCTTAAAAATATCTTTCTTACCTCACTATAGCAGACGGGCTCCTGAGCTGAACCAAATGTGAAATCAGCTGGATTTAAAAATCCGCGGTGTGGTTTATGAGTGGTATCTTGCAAACAAAGATACCACTTTGGCCCCTCTTCCTCTTCACTCTCTGAGTCCTCTGCTGGCTGCTGCCTACAGCGCCTCTTAAGCGGCCGAAACTGGTACTGCACCATTTTCGCCAAAAATGAAAAACGAAGAATCAGAGCGAAAAATGAGTCTAAAAATATGGGAAAAAATCCATAAATAAATTCTTTATGAACACAAATGGTTTACTATATTTTATTACCCAAATGAGAATTGATAACAGAATTGATAAGGAATCGAATCGATAAATGACATCGATAAAGGCATCGATATTGATAATTTCTTATCAATTCCCATCCCTAGTCCTGGAGGCTGCGGGCGTGGTTCATGCAGCCAGCTCCTTTCTGGGGAGAAAAAACAACTAAAAACAACAGGAGTTCACTTTCAGGTTCCCCGTGTCCCAAACAAAAACAAAGTGCAAATAAAAGTTGGACCTAGTGAGCCGGCTAAAAAGAATAAATCGACACCGAAAGGGGGCCAACCCCTCTAGGGTCGTCGAAGCCCCTCCCGGCATCGAACTACCTGTTTAAACACCCAGCTCTAAGGTATCAGTAATCGAAAACTGGACTACCGATCACACCAGGTCAAAACCTACTTAAAAACAGTACCAAACAGTCAGTGCTCACAAAACTACTAAGCCCTCCATGGGCAACCAAACACACAGGCTGCTAGGTTCACTAGAGCCAGACTGAGCACGCACCTGCACATAGCACATAACTCCTTCAGGAGTAACACCCAAGTGGCGAGGGGCGGGTGGAGAAGCACAAACCTCCGCACCCTGCAACAGATCTCTGCAACCAGCCTATTTATAGGTTGGCTCCACTGAGTGATCTAATTAGGACTGAATACATTCAGGCTTTAAAAAGGTGTTAAACAGTACGGCCAGTTTGGCAGCCAACATAAACAAAGCATACTGGGGTTTATACTGGTGAAGATTCTCAGTCATCCAGGACATGATAAAATCAAAACAGGCGTTCAATACAGAAACTGGACTTTATTTGTAACAAGAAGACGTTTCGCTTCTCATCCGAGAGGCTTTCCTCCAAATAAAGTCCAGTTGTTTCTGTATTGAACGCCTTTTTTGATATTGGGGTTTAAATAATAATGTGCCCTGGCACATAACAATTTCACAGTTTACATATATTTGAGACAAGCCTTTTAAAGCATTGCTCAATTCTGTAAAGGTTTTTTTTTTGTGACCGTTGTAACTATATATTACTGTATTATAAAACAAACTTCTAAATTTGCATCATTCACCACCAAAAGTTTACACTATAATTTGTTATGAATAAGCAAAAACAGTTGTTTTTATTGGTAACAATTAAAAGTTGTTGGTTTACTTTCAGACATTTACAAGTACAATTGAGGCAGTTTGTCTCACAATGGCTATGGATGGATATAAATTCAAACTTAGTTCATGTGAACACTACATGCTCTTGTCAATATTTAATTATTTTTTTTGCATTACTGATAAAACAGCTTGACAAATCTCAGGAAAAATCATGTAATATTGGATAATTTTCCTCGATAAATGACCAAGTATAATCTATAAAAGCTAAGTCTTGTCCTCTGGACATTCAAAAAACAAAACAAAGCCAAAAATTTGTAGAAACGTTTCGTCTTTCGTCCGAAAGACTTCCTCAGTCTGAGCAGCTGTATTAAGCTCAGTCTTATAAATAGCACCCTCTCACAGTGGATCAACCAGTTGGCTGATGACAGCTGAAACCAGCTGCTCACATGATCAAGGAGGACCATCAGCCTAACGATGGATCGTTAGCACCCTGATGGTTGTTTGCTATTCACAGAGGGCTGAGTGATACTAGCAATAACAGCATTGTAAGAGGGGGACAGTTGAACCCGGAGGCCTCCACCCCTGTTTAATGATGGACGGTTTCTTTTCACAAAGATGGCCTCCTTTACTCCTCTCTCAAACCATCGTTCCTCTCTATCAAGGATGTGAACATCTTCATCCCTGAAAGAGTGACCGCTGGCCTGGAGATGAGTGTAGACTGCAGAGTCCTGACCTGATGATGTTGATCTTCTGTGCTGGGCCATCCTTTTGGCCAGTGGCTGTTTAGTTTCCCCGATATAAGACTGATCACAGCCCTCCTGACACTGAACAGCATACACAATATTACTCTGTTTGTGCCGGGGGACTGGATCTTTGGGATGAACCAGTCTTTGCCGTAATGTATTTTGGGGTTTAAAAGCCACTGGGACGTTGTGTTTAGAAAATAAATGTCTCAATGTCTCTGAAACTCCTGCAACATACAGAATGACCACTGGTCTGGGTCTGGGTTCCTTCTTTTCACCTGATGGCTGGCTGGAGTCCTGTTTGGGTTTCTTCTCTGCTTTCAGGAAGGCCCAGTTAGGATATCCACATTTCTCTAGAGCCTGTTTTGTGTGTGATTTCTCCTTCTGTCTGGCTCCTGAGTTAGTGGGGACGCTGTCTGCTCTGTGATACAGAGTCCTGATGACTCCTAACTTGTGCTCCAGAGGGTGATGGGAGTCAAACTGTAAATACTGGTCTGTGTGGGTGGGTTTGCGGTACACCTCAGTTTGCAAATTTCCTCTATCAGAAACTGAGACCTCACAGTCCAAGAAAGCCAACCTGCCATTTTTTACATCTTCTCGTGTGAACTTGATATATTTATCCACAGAGTTGATGTGATCAGTGAAATGTTGGACTTCCTGAGATTTAATTTTAACCCAGGTGTCATCAACATACCTGAACCAATGACTTGGTGGTCTCCCTGAAAAGGATGTCAAGGCTCTCTTTTCTACCTCCTCCATGTACAGGTTGGCAACAATAGGAGAAATTGGAGACCCCATAGCACACCCATGTTTCTGCCTATAATATTGCTCCCCATATGTGAAGTAGGTTGACTGAAAGTACAGTTTCAAGAGTTGACACAGTTGCTCTGTGGAAAACGTGGTCCTGCTGTTCAGAGTGGTGTCTGATTTTAACCTTAAACCGACCACCTCTACTGCCTCATCAACATGAATGCACGTAAAGAGTGATGTGACATCAAAAGAGACCATTGTTTCATCAGTCTCCATGATGACATCCCTCACCTTATCCACAAAGTCCATGGTGTTCTGTATGTGTTGTTCTGAGCTGCCAACTAAAAGGATGAATACAGATGCCAGATATTTGGAAACATTGTAAGTGACCGAGTTAATCATGGTAACAATTGGTCTTAAAGGTACACCTTGTTTGTGGATTTTGGGTAAACCTGGTGGATTGGGTAAATCCACAAACAAGGTGTACCTTTAAGACCAATTGTTAGCATGATTAACTCGGTCACTTACAATGTTTCCAAATATCTGGCATCTGTACTCATCCCTTTAGTTGGCAGCTCAGAACACCACATACAGAACACCATGGATTTGTGGATAAGGTGAGGGATGTCATCATGGAGACTGATGAAACAATGGTCTCTTTTGATGTCACATCACTCTTTACGTGCATTCCTGTTGATGAGGCAGTAGAGGTGGTCTGTTTAAGGTTAAAATCAGACACCACTCTGAACAGCAGGACCACGCTTTCCACAGAGCAACTGTGTCAACTCTTGAAACTGTACCTTCAGTCAACCTACTTCACATAAGGGGAGCAATATTATAGGCAGAAACATGGGTGTGCTATAGGGTCTCCAGTTTCTCTTATTGTTGCCAACCTGTACATGGAGGAAGTAGGAAAGAGAGCCTTGACGTCCTTTTCAGGGAGACCACCAAGTCATTGGTTCAGGTATGTTGACGACACCTGGGTTAAAATTAAATCTCAGGAAGTCCAACATTTCACTGATCACATCAACTCTGTGGATAAATATATCAAGTTCACACGAGAAGATGTAAAAAATGGCAGGTTGGCTTTCTTGGACTGTGAGGTCTCAGTTTCTGATAGAGGAAATTTGCAAACTGAGGTGTACCGCAAACCCACCCACACAGACCAGTATTTACAGTTTGACTCCCATCACCCTCTGGAGCACAAGTTAGGAGTCATCAGGACTCTGTATCACAGAGCAGACAGCGTCCCCACTAACTCAGGAGCCAGACAGAAGGAGAAATCACACAAAACAGGTTCTAGAGAAATGTGGATATCCTAACTGGGCCTTCCTGAAAGCAGAGAATAAACCCAAACAGTACTCCAGAAAGCCATCAGGTGAAAAGAAGGAACCCAAACCCAGACCAGTGGTCATTCCGTATGTTGCGGGAGTTCAGAGACATTGAGACGTTTATTTTCTAAACACAGCATCCCAGTGGCTTTTAAACCCCAAAATGTATTATGGCAAAGACTGGTTCATCCCAAAGATCCAGTCCCCCGGCACAAACAGAGTAATATTGTGTATGCTGTTCAGTGTCAGGAGGGCTGTGATCAGTCTTATATTGGGGAAACTAAACAGCCACTGGCCAAAAGGATGGCCCAGCACAGAAGATCAACATCATCAGGTCAGGACTCTGCGGTCTACACTCATCTCCACGCCAGCGGTCACTCTTTCAGGGATGAAGATGTTCACATCCTTGATAGAGAGGAACAATGGTTTGAGAGAGGCGTAAAGGAGGCCATCTTTGTGAAAAGAAACCGTCCATCATTAAACCGGGGTGGAGGCCTCCGGGTTCAACTGTCCCCCTCTTACAATGCTGCTATGCTAGTATCACTCAGGCCCTGTACACACGTGGCCTGGTGTTTGAAAAACGAATATCTGCGCAAAATAAATATCTCTGTACATACATGTTCGGATATTTAAAATGTTTGTCTACATGTCCCCGTTTATTTTCACCACAGAGCGTTGTAAAGAATATGCCGAACCCATAGGTGGCAGTGTAGTGCAGTCACAACCCTTCAACCCAGCCACAACTTCCTGTTATTATATATATTTTTTTTCTCGTTCGTTTGTGTGGACAGACCGCGAGGTTGGACTACTATTAAATACCGTGTTGGAGTACAAAGTTAATAAAACGCAGGAAAATGTCGACTGGGAATTAGGGGTGGGCGATATATCGAATATACTCGATATATCGCGATATTTTAAATGTACGATGGTTAAAAGGGCTTTATCGTGTATATCGAGGATCCTCCTGCTGTCGCGCGGGCGCCCACTCGCCCCCCTCCTTCCTGCAGGCTGCAGGAGCTTCAGAGACTCAGCACAACATGTAAACACGGCAGAGCGCTGCACGCTGCTGAGGGGGAAAAACAATGTTCTTTCTGAGCTAGTTTGGATTAAATTGTCAGATGAGGGCATAAAAAATGTTTTTGTAGACGATGCTGAAAATAGTCCCGAAGAAAGGTCCGAACTACGAATCTTTTTCACCATTTAAACAGCGGAGTGGAGCATGATGAAACAGCAGAACCAAGTGTTTTTCCAGCTGCTGCTTCATTAAAACAAACCACGGGTCTGAGCTCATTTAGTCATGCGTGCACCGCAGAGAGAGGTGGAGACATTATTAAATCAGCATTTTATCATTATCGCTAAAGACACGGTCCTTAGCGGCTAACAAGATGGCTAACGCGTTAGCCGTCTTCTTCCACAGCTGAGACTAACCGTGTCTTTAGCGATACAGCTGATTTAATAATGTCTCCACCTCTCGGTTCACGTTTCTGAGTGGAGGCTGTCGTGTTTTTACACAAGGATTCAATGCGACACTTTGTAGAGCAACTTAGAGAACGTCTTCGTGAATCCGGAAACAACCCCTGACCCTTTCACAATAAAACCGGATACAGTACACAGAGGCTCACATTTACTGCAGTACTGTGATAAATCTGTTCTTGTTCAGAGGTTTTGCAGACATTGCCTGAACTTGGCACAGTTTGAAACTTGTGCACATTTTGTGGTTTGTTGTTAAAAATTACCAGCACATGCAAATAGTTTAGAGTTGTTACCTGTGACTGTTCTGGGTCAGTAAATTTTATGGCCACTGTTTACACTTTTGTTTTTGTATTTTAAAGGCCTTAAATGTTTTGATTTAATATTTTTTTAATGTTAAAAGCACAAGAGCACCTTTTTAAGTTTAAATTATTTATTCTTCCTTTTTGCTTGAAGTACTTTTTATTTATGTGTGCAATTGATGGTTAAAATAAAATATTTAAGTTTGTTCAAATTTAGTGTTGACATTTTTTAATCAATTTTGAATCATTTTTTCATTGATTTTGGAGATATCGCGATATATATCGTGTATCGTGATATAGCCAAAAAATATCGCGATATATTTTCCTCATATCGCCCAGCCCTACTGGGAATCATGTCTGACTGGGAATCATGTCAGAGCAGGTATGTTGACATTTTAGCCCTTTTTTTTTCGCCGAGCATTATGTGACGTCGGCGTCGCTCCAGCTGGAGCAGAAACCTCCAGTTCTGAAAGTCCACACGCAAAGTCGAACGCGAAGAATGCTCAAATCTCCACTTTGGTCAGATTTTTTTATTATTTGTTTATAGTTACATCAACCGGAGTTCACGTGTGGATGAAAGGCTAAACCGTATGATAAACTATTCGGTTTTACTGATATCCGGCTACGTGTGTACAGGGCCTCAGCTCTCTGTGAATAGCAAAAAACCATCAGGGTGCTAACGATCCATCGTTAGGCTGATGGTCCTCCTTGATCATGTGAGCAGCTGGTTTCGGCTGTCATCAGCCAACTGGTTGATCCACTATGAGAGGGTGCTATTTATAAGATAGTGGGGCGGCCGTGGTGTAGTGGTAATGGCAGTCGTCTCCCGATCGGAAAGTTGGCGGTTCGACTCCCGGGACCCGCACCATGTGTCGTTGTGTCCTTGGGCAAGACACTTAACCCTGAGTTGCTCCCGGTAGGACTGGAAAGCACCTTGCATGGTAGTCTGCCGCCACCGGTTTATGAATGTGTGTAGCATTCAATATATGTGTAGCACTTTGAGATTTTCAGTAATGAAAAGTGCGTTATAAATTGAATTAATTATTATTATTATTATTATTATTATTATTATTATTATTATTATTATTATTATTATTATTATTATTATTATAAGACTGAGCTGAATACAGCAGCTCAGACTGAGAAAGTCTTTCGGACGAAAGACTAAACGTTTCTACATTTTTTTTGTTGCTTTTTTTTTGTTTTGTTTTTTAATGTCCAGAGGACAAGGCTTAGCTTTTTTAGATTTTTCTACCTGGATTATTGAGCATGCATCAGTGGACCAAGTATAATCTTTTGTCTCATTTGTTTAACTGGGTTCTCTTTATCTACTTTTAGGACTTGTGTGAAAATCTGATGATGTTTAGGTCATTTTTTATGCAGAAATTTATAAAGTTTTAAAGGCTTCACAAACTTTAAAGCATTGCTGTATGTGTGAATTTAAAGTTATAATTGTGCCTGATGTTAACGTTTTCTGTGGTCCCTGCAGATGTTCAGCAGATGGTTCTGATTAAAGAAGCTCCTGAAGTACAGATGCTTGGGGTGGATCAACAGGATCCAGAGACCCTCAACATAAAGGAGGAAGATGAGGAACTGTGGACCAGTCAAGAGGGAGAGCAGTTTTGTGTGAAAACAGAGACTGATGACCCCGGGTTTGCATTCACTGCTGTTCCTTTGAAGAGTGAGGAAGATGAAGAGAAACATCTATTTTTACAGCTTCATCAGCACCAAGTAAAAGAGGAAGATCTTCCAACCAGCAGTTCAGCTGACCAGATGAAAGCATCAACTGGTGGAGAGGACTGTGGAGGAGCAGAGACTACCAGGAACCCAGATCTAAATACTTATGGAGATGATTGCAGCTCTTCAGAGACTGAAGTCAGTGAGGATGATGAAGGTGATGATGTGAATGACTCTGACTCTCAGCTAAAAGACTTATCAGACTCTGGGTCAGAACCTGAAGATGGTGACAAAGACTGGAAGAAGAGCAGAGCTCCTGAGTCAGGCGTAAACACTGTCAACAAATCTTGCAGCTTCACTGAGCATGGGAAACAATTTCACAAGACAAGTCAGTCAGTGATGTCTTCAAGTTGTTTGGTTGTCAAGGAATGTGTTGAAGTGAAGAAAACTGGAGGCTCAATCGAGAAAAGACAGTCAAGACAGACCTCATTTAGTTGTAAAGACTGTGGAAAAATATTTAACAGAAAGTCTAAAAAAGCTAAGTCTGGTCCTCTGGACATTCAAAAAAACAAAAAAACAAAACAAAGCAAAAAATTGTATTTGTATGTATTTGTATGTATTTATGTATATCTTTGTGAAAAGAAACCGCCCATCATTAAACAGGGGTGGAGGCCTCCGAGTTCAACTGTCCCCCTCCTACAATGCTGTGATTGCTGGTATCACTCAGCCCTCTGTGAATAGCAAACAACCATCAGGGTGCTAACGATCCATTGTTAGGCTGATGGTCCTCCTTGATCATGTGAGCAGCTGGTTTCAGGCTGTCATCAGCCAACTGGTTGTGTAACACTGTGAGAGGGTGCTATTTATAAGACTGAGCTGAACCCAGCACCTCAGACTGAGGAAGTCTTTCGGACGAAAGACGAAACGTTTCTACAATTTTTTGCTTTGTTTTGTTTTTTTGTTTTTTTGAATGTCCAGAGGACCAGACTTAGCTTTTTTAGATTTTTCTACCTGGATTATTGAGCATGCATCAGGGTATTTAACAGAAAGGGTTATCTAAACAAACACATGATAGTTCACACAGGACAGAAACCATTTGCTTGTGATCTTTGTGGAAAAAGATTTAACAGAAAGGGTGATCTAAAATTACACATGATAGTTCACACAGGACAGAAACCATTTGCTTGTGATCTTTGTGGACAAAAGTTTGGACAGAAGTCACATTTAAACACACACATGATAGTTCACACAGGACAGAAAGCATTTGCTTGTGATCTTTGTGGACAAAGGTTTGGACAGAAGTCACATTTAAACACACACATGATAGTTCACACAGGACAGAAAGCATTTGTTTGTGATGTTTGTGGAAAAAGATTTAACAGAAAGGGTGATCTAAAATTACACATGATAGTTCACACAGGACAGAAACCATTTGCTTGTGATCTTTGTGGACAAAAGTTTGGACAGAAGTCACATTTAAACACACACATGATAGTTCACACAGGACAGAAAGCATTTGCTTGTGATCTTTGTGGACAAAGGTTTGGATATAAGTCAGCTTTAAACACACACATGATAGTTCACACAGGACAGAAACCATTTGCTTGTGATCTTTGTGGACAAAGGTTTGGATATAAGTCAGCTTTAAACACACACATGATAGTTCACACAGGACAGAAACCATTTGTTTGTGATCTTTGTGGACAAAGGTTTGGATGGAAGTCAGATTTAAACAGACACATGATAGTTCACACAGGACAGAAAGCATTTGTTTGTGATGTTTGTGGACAAAGGTTTGGACGGAAGTCGATTTTAAACAAACACACGATAGTTCACACAGGACAGAAAGCATTTGTTTGTGATCTTTGTGGACAAAGGTTTGGACAGAAGTCAAATTTAAACAAACACATGTTAGTTCACACAGGACAGAAAGCATTTGTTTGTGATCTTTGTGGACAAAGGTTTGGACATAAGTCAAATTTAAACAAACACATGTTAGTTCACACAGGACAGAAAGCATTTGTTTGTGATCTGTGTGGACACAGGTTTGGATATAAATCAACTTTAAACACACACATGATAGTTCACACAGGACAGAAAGCATTTGTTTGTGATCTTTGTGGACAAAGGTTTGGATATAAATCAACTTTAAACAGACACATGAGGATCCACATCAGAGAAAAGCAGTTTAACTGAATAATAACCTTTGTTTTGTCTTTTTTAATTTCATATAAAATAATGCATTCCTTTCAGTAATGTTTTTTCTTTGTACCTTTATTACCAAACGTTTGGTTTTTATATTTGACCACTAGGTGGTGCTTTGATTTTTATATGAGAGCTTTTGTAAAAATCTAGTTCAACGTACACCAGAAGAGGTACATCTTTCATGGTTAGTCACTGAGGAGTCCCGTCTCAACGGTGGACGACAGGTGCAAACAAGCTACACACAGCTAAATGCACAGCAAACAGTTAAAACGTGCTGCAAACACATGAATAATCCTAACTCCTAAACAAAAAAAAAACAAAAAATGCAACAGAAAAAAAATCTTCAATCACAGAAAATAGATGAAGAAACACACAATAAAAAAATAAAAAAATAAATACATGCTGACATGCTGCAAATACCAAAAACACCAAAACAACTGAAAATAAGATGTGCTAAAAACAAAACAAAAAAACAAAAAAAACATAAGTACACAGACCACTAGGGGGGGCTTGTCCACCAAGTTACATTGGACCAGACCCCCTGTAAATACATTTTAGCTGAGCTGCCACATTCTAAATGCGTAATACTTTCATATTATGCAAGGTTACATAACATGTCTCAAGTAAAGAGAGGTTTTGGTAATGTAAGGAAACAAGAAGTAGCTGCTGTTAAAAGTAAAGTAAGGCAGAACATTAAACATTGGCAAGACAATGGCTTTAAATTATGTAATTTGCTATTTCATAGGAAAACCAGAGACAGAGTATGATAAACATGAAAAAGAAAGCACTAGATAATTTTGCCACAATATGAAATTGGAAATGGTGAGTAAGGTTATCAAAACAAGCAGTAAGTCCAGCTAAGATGATCTGGCACATTTGTAAGATCTGCCAATGTATAGTAGAAATACTACACTCTAAAAACTGCTGGGTTATGAAGTCGACATTTCGACAGTGTTCGAATGACCAGTCTCTCAAGTGAAAAAGATAAAGATTTATTTGGATCAACACAGGTTACAGGTTAACAGAGTTACAGCATAAACAATCATTTGTGCACAAATTATTGTGAGCCATATTGAGCACTGACCTGTCCGACGCGCTGTTCTCAAAAAGTGCTCAAGATGTCTGTCTCTTCTTGGCAGTATAAAGTGCAGCTTTGGGCTTTTCTCGTTTCTCATTGGCTTAGGGCCTGATAAGGAGCCTTGGAGCTCCCTTGTTTATCTGTTTTACGGCCTTGGAGATTTTATGGCTGGTACAGAGGTCTACTCTGAAAACGCTCCTTTGTTCTGCATGTTTAAAATTGTCAGATCCATGTGTTTAAGTGTATTATCTTTAATGTAAATTCATGTAGTTAATGTCCAGTTACACTAATTGATGACCAAGTGTGTGTATTTGTTTTATAAGTGCTCAGCCTTAGTTTAAGTAAAGCCTGTGTCGGCCAAAGCAAACACAAAGTGCCTTTCTGCTGCCAAGAGCTGTTAACCCTCTCTTTGCTGGATCTAAAAGCGTGCATTATAATGTTGTTTAATTGCATAAACATTTGTAAAACCATTGTAAATACCTTGATTATAGAGCCCTTGTGTATTAATCATATACAGTAGTGTATTCGATTCAAATGAGATTAACATATAGAACTTCTAAACGTGTGTAATTTCCTTCAGTTAACAACCCAATATGTAACTTAGTGCTGGGTCAAATAATTGGACTGAGCCAACGCTGGGTTGTTTTACCTCAACAGGGTTGGGTTGATGGTTTGACCCAGCAAGCTGGATTAGGGCAACTACCCAATGATTTAATTAAACTGACCATTGTTCAAAGTTAAACTTACCCAAAATTGAGTTGAAACCCAACACAAGGTTTATTTTACCACCATATTTAAAAAAAAAAAATGATTATTTTTTTTACTTTAAAATCCACCATATAAAAACTGGATTAAAAACAATCATGTTACCTCAAAAGTACTTTTATTTCCAAATTATATACATATGGCAACAGAATTCATATATGAAAGTTTCAAGGCAGACAAGTCAAGAAAGTATACAATTCATTAAGACAGTTCCCTTACTTCAGTTCATTCTTTGATTACAGCTCCAAAAACACACATTTATACACAAGAAATAATTTAATGTAAACGGTTTTACAGCAAACACGTAAAAAAAAATCAGCCATTTAACAATTGACTATTTCAGTACTTTAGTAAAATTATAACAGGAAAAACTGTAGGTCATAACATTTAATGATTCTTTATGAGGAACATTCACCCTTCCATTGCAGCTAACTGGACCCTCGTTAATTTTATTAGATTTGATTCATGTCCAGGGATTCCATAGATAACAGTTTGAAAAAAATCCCAAACTGGGCACATGACTTTGTTTAGTTTACATCAAAAACACAATTTTTTTTAAAAACAGCCATCAACAGCAGCACCCACAAGAAATGGATGCTCCATAGCAGTCCCATTTATGATAACAAAAGCTTGGGAACAACATTGACTGTCCCCAAGCTTGAGTACGTACAGATACTCTGTTGCTGCATCTTCAAGATCCTCCACCATGTGTGTCCCAACATGATGGAGGGAAAAGACATAAAGCAAGCCATTAGTGATTTAAAACATAAAGATGAACATTCCCCATTAATAATTTTCTACTGATTCTTGTTTGATACAAAACCTCACTATTGAATATGACACACTTACAGTTGAAACCAGAAGTTTACGTACACTATTTAAAAAAGATACATGCACTTTTTTCACACTGTCTGACGTGAAATCAGAATAAGCTTTACCTGTTTTTGGCCAATTAGGATTACCAACGTTTTTCTATTTGCTAAATTCCAGAAGAATGAGAATTGTTAAGGCAATTTGATTTCTTCAAAGTCAAAAGTTTAACTACACTAAGATTACTATGCCGTTAAAAAATTTGGAACATTATTTGGAATACCCTGATGCATGCTCAATAATCCAGGTAGAAAAATCTAAAAAAGCTAAGTCTGGTCCTCTGGACATTCAAGAAAACAAAACAAAACAAAGCAAAAAAAAATGTAGAAACGTTTCGTCTTTCGTCCGAAAGACTTCCTCAGTCTGAGAAGCTGTATTCAGCTCAGTCTTATAAATAGCACCCTCCCACAGTGGATCAACCAGTTGGCTGATGACAGCCGAAACCAGCTGCTCACATGATCAAGGAGGACCATCAGCCTAATGATGGATCGTTAGCACCCTGATGGTTGTTTGATATTCACTGAGTGCTGAGTGATACTAGCAATAACAGCATTGTAAGAGGGGGACAGTTGAACATGGATGCCTCCACCTCTGTTTAATGATGGGCAGTTTCTTTTCACAAAGATGGCCTCCTTTACTCCTCTGATGCTTGCATACTGGGTCAAGGGACACAATGAAAACCATCCAACCAAAAAATCTTTTAACAGATTGTTGGGAACATAATGAAACAAACATCATAAGTTTTGGGTGGGTAGGTGATACAAAATACATAGTTCCCATGTGACGTAACATCTGTGGAATTTCCGGGTTGACCCTCATGCGTGGAGGCGGAGCAGCAGTTACAGGCAGTCTACTGGCTGTGTATTTTTCACGTTTTTTTTGTTTGTTTGTTTATTTCTAATTAATTGCAATGGTTACTTCGTGTTGGGTCAGTGGGTGTTCCAGTCGGGTAGACGTTTGGGCAACGCGTAGCTTTCACCTAATCCCAAAAATAAGTAAACGTGAAGGATTTATCTCATCGGAGGAGCTCACAGCAGCTCCATCGCTCTCTGACTGCTCGGATCTGTTCTGAAGACGTCAAGCTTTTGGCTGGTAAACAAAATATTCTACATAAATCATTTTGTGAAACAATGTCAGAACAATGTTAGAGTACAACTGTCTGTGTGTTGGAGCTGTTATTTATTTATTTTTTTTAGCACTGTGTACTGCTGTGGTTAGCTTAGCGTTAGCGTTAGCGACATGCTAACTTACATCACAGTAACACTTAAAGTGCTGGTTCTGATCCGTGTTGAGCCTGGACTGTTTGTTGGCTGTGTGTTATTTTAGTTAAACCTTTATTTAGCTGGTTAGATATGATTGAGACAGTTTACACATCTTTTTTGGATTTAAAGCTGTGAAGCTCTTGGTTGTGCACTCCTCGTAGTAATTAAATAATTAATGATATCAGAGTAACTTCTTGGTGACAAGTTGTCCGCTTCGTCTGCCACGATTTCTTTCTCCAACTCATTCAACTCCGACCACTGCCATTTTGCTCTTGTGCCTTGGTCAAGCTAGTAATGTATTTAGTTGTGGCAGCTCGAGTCTGTTTATCCGCCATTTCTGCCTTTACGGGTGGCGAAAAACCCGGTATTGCACAATACTCGTCACGTGTGTGGGAACTATGTATTAACTGAATTACTGTATAACCATTTATTAGTTGGCTTATTTCAGTTGCCTGCTGCAGACATCTTCAATGCAATTGTATCCAAAAGTTAATCAGCGGTAAAGAAACATCCGTTTATTATTCCTTGAAAGATTTTTTTTTCAAAATCTGTCCAGCGGGTCATGAGATATTTTGCTAACAGACCGACACCATTGATTCCAAATAACGTTATAATTTTAAAGAAAGATCTTATGCTTTCTAATAGTCCTTTGACTATGCTTTGGGAATGAGTCTCAGCTACTACCACACCAAATTATATTTCAATTTTTGTCAAATTGATTGAGTTGTAGTCAATATTGTGTTTTTTAAGTTCAGTTAGCTGTGGCAGCCATCTTGAATTGGATGTACTTTAAAAGTCAACCAGTATAGAGAGCTATTCAGTGATTATTTCTTGAAAGTTTAATCAAAATCTATTCAGTTGTTCAGAAGATATTTTGCTAACAGACAGATGCAGAATACAAACATAATTGTTGACTTTTGGAAGCATGTGATGAAAAAGAGACTGGGTGAAAGTAACTACTTAAAAGTTTTAAGTAGTTACATGTTTTGTATTAGCAGAATTCGCACCGCCAAGAGAAGATTAATCTTCTCTCATATACCATACCATACCACTTTATTTATAGAGCACTTAAACAGACACAAGGTCAACCAAAGTGCTGTACAATAGAAACAAACAAGTAAAGCAGACAGGAAAACAAAAAACAAAATATAGATAGACAGACAAGTACTGTGTATATTACAAATATATTCATGCATGTCCAAAAGGCAACTTGAGGTAAGTTTTATTAATGTTGGATAAGTTTCTTAGTTACAATTAAATCCTGCTAACACAAAATCTGAATCTTGACTCATTTGTTGATCGGTTTGCCAGAAATCATCAAAATCGCAGAATACAGTTGCTGTGATAGTAGGGCAGCCAATGTTGTTATATAATTTTGGACTGAGAAACTGAACCAAGACTTCACCTAACAGTTATTTTCATTATCATTTTATTTGCTTATGAACAGATTAAGAAGTATTAATGTTTTTCTGACTAAATGTTTATCAATTTTTAAGTTAAGAATTAATGCTTAATGCAACACTTGTGAGAAAAAACATTTTAGTTCAAGATGTTTCATTAAAGTCTTGAAGTGGGGGGTTTTGTGTGGCTTTGCTTCAAAAGGTCCAGGGTTTCTTTGAAAGATAAGGGCCCATCCTTCTCGAAAAACTGGTCTTTGATGGAATGAATGCATATCACCCATCTCACTTCAAGTCTTGCAGTTCTTCTGAAAGGGAGTTAGGCAAATAAATAGTTTGTAGGGATGTTGATGAGCACAGCTCAGCAATTGGGGGCGAACTGACCTTGTAGCTGATAGATGAAACAGAAAATCTTTTGGCAAGTGCCTGGTACTGTCTTGAGGAGCAAGGTTTGATTGAAAACATATTTGATGGGAGTGAATGAAGTCATACTCCACAAAGGTATAAAATGAGTTCTGTTCAGATAAACATTGGAGTCTACCGTGGGTTTTTGATCCAAACGCCCGGTGTGCATTGATGACTTTCTCTCGCCGAGAACAGAGCGGCTCCCCTGTTCAAAGTGTCAAAAGGTGAGGAAATACTGTAACTTGTTACACGTCAATGTTTTGAGATTGTGTGTATTTTAAGTTTTACTGTGGCGAGATTAAACAGACACTTTTAAATCTTAGCAGGAAACTTGTGTGCAGTCAGTACTGTGGCAGATTTAACTGACAATTATTTCTAGCAGGAGGACTGTTTGTATGTTTGAACATGTATGTTTTTACTTTTTCTGTCACAAGACTTCTTTAATAAATATTCATTATTTTTAATTAAGTCTGTTTGTTTTCTTCCAAACCAGTAAGTGTGCCCACCTTTCACGGACTGACAAAGATGTTAAAACATTAATTATTTGGGGTTGATCATAAAACATTTGGCGACGAGGATGGGATATCTTATCTTTATTTGTAAAGCACATTCCAAGGTGCTTAAAAAGATGGATGAAAGGGTACACACTGGCTGTTTGGAGAAAAAAAAAAGGAAAAGTGTGAAACTGTGTTCTTGGAAGCCTTTGTTGTTTTGGAAGCGGATGAGAGATTCCCGCTGTTGACAGCTGAGAAGTTTGGATAAGCGGTTTTTGGGACGCCTTAAGCTGCTGACCGATTCTTTGAGCTGAAGTGTAACAGAAGATTTGAACCAGGGTGTAAAAACCCTTGATCAGTAGTTTTGTGAGAGTAGAAGGAAAGAAGATTTTGCCGGGGTTAGAAGAAAAGATATATAACCCTTGTGAGTTTGTTGTTTTCTGAAAAGTAACAAAAGTATTTTTACCAGGGTGCAAACCCTTGTGAGTTTTGTCTGAGGGAGTTTTGAAATAGTTCATTAAGCTCTGAAAAAGTTAGGTGATTTATTTTGATAGCTTTATCAGTTGAAGTGAAGTAAAAAAAAAGAGAAGCAGCTCTTCTCTGTGTGTGTGTGCCTGACCTGTGGGGAAGATTTGCAGCCATGTGTCGAAGGTGCAACAACGCTTGTGTGTGTCTGTGCAGCTGCGTGAGAAGAGAAAGAAAAAGAGTGTGTGCGAGGTTTATTTTTATTTTTTTTGTCAATGAGGTTAAAGCTGTCAGCAGAGACAGGAATATTTGGGGAGACAAGAATAATACTGTAAGTGTGTGTCTCATTTGTTTTTGAGCTGAAAAAGGAAGAAGAAAAAATGTGAGTACAGTATGTTTGGTTGCTGAATTTGTCAGCTGGAGTGTTAAAGAGACAGGATGAGTAAAAAAAAAGTGTGTGTGTTTGGAGAATGCGCGTGTGTACAGCAGCTTCTGTTCCCTCTGTTGTGAGTAAAAACGTAAAAAGACGGTCAGCCTGTAATGGACGTGGTAAGACAGCAGCAGTCTGACTTAGATTTAAAAGTTGATAATGGAGGAACGGGAGGAGATGTTGAAAACTGAACGGAGGTCAGGAGACGGTCCTTGTTTGATGTTGTTTTTATTTTTTATTTTATTTTTTTTATATACAGCAGTGTCCGTGCATGTATATTACGGGGTGCCAGTGAAACGCACCGCGAGAGACAGCGTGACGTAGGCGCGCAGGTTCGTGTGTGAAAGTGAGTTATGCATGGAATGTTGAGCTGAAAAAAAAAAGCTAGTTTAAAGAGGAGTAGTGGAGGCTGATGGCAGCCTGAGAGGAGAGGTGAGTGTGTGAGGAGGAACAGCTTATCTCCAGAACAGGGAGGAAGCTGCAGCTCTGTGAAGGATGAGAGTGATGAGACAACATATGGTTCGCAGGCCAGGAAAGGTCGGTTAGAATTTGTTTTGTTTTAGAGAGAGCCAGAGGTTTTTTGTGTTCTTTTTTTTTCTCAGTTGAGCTGCTCGCTTAAGGGAAAGGAGCAGAACCGTTTGTGAGAGAGCTAAGATGTGTGTGAGAGGAATAAAAAAAAAGAGAGTCACTGCGGTTGACAGTGAATAAGAAGAAAAAAAAGAAGAGGGTTTTCTTTTTTTTAAGTTTTTTTTTTCTCTCCTTTCTCTTTCCCCTCTCCAAGTTGAAGAATGAATATTTTATCTGAAATAATGACTAATCTTTGTTATTCTATCAATAGTCATGTTTTGTGTTACAGCCTGGTGTGTGGTGTGTCGTCTGTCTGATGGGACGGACTGAGGACGCGAAGGACGACGGGAGTGGCCGGGGCGTCTGTGACATGGTGGCTTGTCGTGCTTCATCGGTGCAACGAGCTGCTGGGTGTTCAACGCACCTGAGAATGACCAACTCCTGAGAGAGGCGCCTGAAGGGTGATGGCTTGTCGTGCTGGGTTGCTTCATAGCTGTTGCAGAGCTGCTACCTGCCAGCGCACCTGAGGATGGGTGTTCGTGCTCATCTGTGATGTGGTGCTGATGACCACACCTCTGAAAAACGAGACGTGTCCTGATGAGGACAGTTGGGGCTCTTTGCCACGAGATGAACAGACAGGACGGCTTCAAATGTCCTGTAGGTCGGTCCTGCTGGTAACAAGTGTGGGCAGAGCGTGGGTAGAGCAGTGGTGTCCGGCGCGTGTAACGTTCCAGTGCAACGACCTTGTGCATCGACCTTTAAGGTGTGCGAGTTGTTCCAGAGGGTGGAGCCGTGCACGATCGTGAAGTGACTTGGGAACATTTTCATTTTTTATTGTTCTTTGAGTTTTTATTTTGTTTTATTTTACCTGAAGTAATAAAATAAATGATGATTAATTTGAGATGACATGCATATATACAGATATGTGCTACAAACAGGAATAGGTTTTATCTGGACAGTAAAATCGTCCTCAGAAAATACTTAGGTGTTCTTTATTTTTATTTTTCTGGGTGGATGAGTTGTACACTTGTGGTAATTGACTAATTGGCAATTTCTGCCTTTTTCTGGCAGTCTCCATTGATTTTGGGTCCCTTCTGATGCGCAAGGAACGGACCCGATCCATGGTGCTGAAACTTGTGATTGAGTTTGTAAGTCTGGCTGTTTGATTTCAAGGCGTTCACGTGTTGAACAGGAGAAGGTTTATACATAAAGTTTTACAGTGGTTTAAACTAATAAAGTGAGTGGTTTAAAACTAATAAAATGAGAATGTGCAGTATCCCTCCTTACTTTTGTATTTTAGTGCTTTGTTTTGTAGGAAGGATCATATAATTAGATTAGTTTGTAACACTGTCTTAGAAATGTCCCATGAGGTGACAGGGAAAATTTTCAAAATTAGTCAAAAAATCATAGGGTGGAATGAACAGATTAAGAAGTATTAATGTTTTTCTGACTAAATGTTTATCAATTTTTAAGTTAAGAATTAATGCTTAATGCAACACTTGTGAGAAAAAACATTTTAGTTCAAGATGTTTCATTAAAGTCTTGAAGTGGGGGGTTTTGTGTGGCTTTGCTTCAAAAGGTCCAGGGTTTCTTTGAAAGATAAGGGCCCATCCTTCTCGAAAAACTGGTCTTTGATGGAATGAATGCATATCACCCATCTCACTTCAAGTCTTGCAGTTCTTCTGAAAGGGAGTTAGGCAAATAAATAGTTTGTAGGGATGTTGATGAGCACAGCTCAGCAATTGGGGGCGAACTGACCTTGTAGCTGATAGATGAAACAGAAAATCTTTTGGCAAGTGCCTGGTACTGTCTTGAGGAGCAAGGTTTGATTGAAAACATATTTGATGGGAGTGAATGAAGTCATACTCCACAAAGGTATAAAATGAGTTCTGTTCAGATAAACATTGGAGTCAACCGTGGGTTTGATCAACGCCCGGTGTGCGCATTGATGACTTTTCTCTCGCCGAGAACAGAGCGGCTCCCCTGTTCAAAGTGTCAAAAGGTGAGGAAATACTGTAACTTGTTACACGTCAATGTTTTGAGATTGTGTGTATTTTAAGTTTTACTGTGGCGAGATTAAACAGACACTTTTAAATCTTAGCAGGAAACTTGTGTGCAGTCAGTACTGTGGCAGATTTAACTGACAATTATTTCTAGCAGGAGGACTGTTTGTATGTTTGAACATGTATGTTTTTACTTTTTCTGTCACAAGACTTCTTTAATAAATATTCATTATTTTTAATTAAGTCTGTTTGTTTTCTTCCAAACCAGTAAGTGTGCCCACCTTTCACGGACTGACAAAGATGTTAAAACATTAATTATTTGGGGTTGATCATAAAACAGCTTATTAATATATTTTCTTCAGTCAATACAAATACTGTCTGTAAAATGTTTTTTATTTTTCTCATTTGTTTTTTTTAACCATTTTCTTTGGTTACAATGGTTAATCACTGCTTTAAAAAATAAAAGAGTCAAGTAAGATTTTGAATCTGTCTTTTTCTCCGAGATGAACGTGCCCCTCTGACAAAACCTCTGGCCCCAGCTAGGCCCCACCAGTACAACTGGTCTAGAACCGCCACTGTGAACACGGACAAGTTTCTGCGTGTGTTCATAGTTACCAACTTACAGCTGTCTGTGGAGGATGGATTTTGTGTGTTTGTTGCTGGTTGAGGTGAACGATCATCTCGTGTGTGCTTCACCACTGCTGCACATTCAGCTGTAAGTTTCCGTGCAGCATTTTGGGTCTTTTCTGGACTGTAAAATCTGATTGTTTTAAATCTTGGATCCAGCAGTGTGGCGAGTGACAGGACAGTTGAGCTCTCGAGGTTGTCAAATTTATTTTTGAGGGTTGCAATGACATTCCGTCCAAGAAGTGTTGCTGTTACATTTGTGGTCCTCAGTATTACTTCCCGGGCTGCTTGAAATAACATCTTTACAAGTGGAATCACCATTGAACCTGACATCTCTCTTCTCCTGGGACAGTTCCACAGTTGCTGCATAGAATGTGGAGAGCACTTGGAGAGGCTGAGATTGTTTCATATTCCTCAGAAGAGAGAGG